>PIJE02001273.1:27846-65346 GCA_002895965.2 Coryphaenoides rupestris | reverse complement strand
GAGAGGAGTCAAACGTTTTATAAAGCCTTTTACAATTGTATTAAGCCTTTTTAGAAAGTAATAAGGTCAAGTATAGTAATACTTTGTCATTTCTGGTCACTCACTGCACTTAAAGTGTTTCTTAAGTTCAGTATTCCATTTTCTAATGAGGAAAAGGCAAGCACATAAAAATAAAAACAAAAAACCCTCTAAACTCTAATAGGGCTAACTGTAATCTAACATCCAAATAACTACCAACTTATTTTAAGAGGCTGGAAGACAAATAGCCTTTGTAAACAGCACCATGTCCAAATGAAATATATTTTAATTCACATTTTTAATTAACAAAAACTAATAAAACTCAAACTAACGGACTGCAAAAAAAATGCATTCTGGAAGGTATTCATTTTTACTGGATTATAAAATACAACAAACGGGATATATATGTAGCCAGCAGATCTGACGTCTGTCCAGTTGTCTCTCAAATCAAAATGAACCAATTCATGACTTGGAGTTGGTGGAGTTGGTCGAAGGCCAGTGGAATAATGAGGTTCAATTTCCATTCGCCATCGTGTTGAATCCACAGGGGCAGACAGGGTTTGGCGAGGATCATCGGTTTCTCGTCACACAGCCCATGAAATATTAACCAGCGCCAGAGTCGTCGTGGGTAAACCTGAGGCTAAGTCAAGCGTGTTTTGTGAATTACGGTCACGGAGGAGCAGTTAATCACACGAGCGACGGTGAAAAGAGAAGCAACATTCACGCACTTTTATGCGAAGGCTTCTTTTGCGGTGACCCATTCGCTTGGTTATTCTTACCCCCGAATGAAAGCTGTTTTGCTTTTTTATGACATTGTCATATGAATCATTATCAAATACACCTTTCTTCTCACGTTGGACTACTTTAGCTTGTAACTCAGCTACGAACGCTCAGCCGGGCGGAAGTTTAGATCTCACGCTTCAAATAATAACAGAAAAACATAATAAATGATTGAATGTAAAAGGTATTTTTTTTGGCATATTAGGGTAAGTATTTTGTGATCAAAAGTCTTTTTAAATCACTCGGCAACAAATACAAAAGGACAAACATAGGGGGGTTCGACAGCAAATGTCAATGATTGTACATTTACATTTACATTTACATTTAGGGGGAATTGGCAGACGCTTGTATCCATAGCGACTTACAGGAAGTACTTTTGTCGAAAGAGAGATAGCAATATATCGCTAGTGGTCCATAAATACTGTATATCGCTAGTGGTACGTAAATACTGTATATCGCTAGTGGTACGTAAATATATTGCTAGTGGTACGTAAATATATCGCTAGTGGTACATAAATATATCGCTAGTGGTACATAAATATATCGCTAGTGGTACATAAATATATCGCTAGTGGTACATAAATATATCGCTAGTGGTACATAATGCCATGAATGCGCCATGAATGCCATGGTGCCGTGAATAAATAAGAAAAAGTCAACCAAAACAAGGATAAAACAAATCCATTGCTGGGAGTTCTTCTGAATGTATTTCTCCCATTCAAAAACATCAACAATTCGATGGATATCAATTTTGTTCCCATCATTCACACACAATCATGGTTTGATTGCATATTTTGTAAATAATAATACTCCTAGCTCGCTAACGGACCAATTACTCTGCTGGTGTTTGGTGCAACAGTAAAAAAGGTTGGCAGCATTCCAAAAGAACTGCAGCATGTCGGTTCCATTTTAACACACAAACACATGCACACACACACACACACACACACACACACACACACACACACACACACACACACACACACACACACACACACACACACACACACACAAACACACACACGTTCCATCATACCGCAATGTCTTCACCAGAGACTTTGCGGTCTCTGGTGATCAGGGACGACCAGAGACCCCCCGTCCTGGTGTTTAGCCGGTCTCTGCGGCTCTCTTTTGGGATGGAAGAGGAAGAATGCTTGCTGCGGGGCCCCTCTCCACACACACACACACACACACACCACACACACGCACACACACGCACACACACGCGCACACACACACACACACACACACACACACACACACACACACACACACACACACACACACACACACCCTCAGGCTGCGTTGGCATCTCTGGGTCTGTGAGAGACATCGTTTTGGCATCCTCGCGTGTCAGGCTGGTCCTGTGTGTGTGTGTGTGTGTGTGTGTGTTTGTGTGTGTGCATGCATGCGTGTGTGTGTGTGTGTCTGTCTGTGTGTGGTCCAGCTTGCGCCCGCACACCCCCCCCCCCTCTATCCTCATCCATCCGCGGTGCGCTTCAGGGAGTCTCACTGTGGAGTGGTCTTCCGCTGTGCCGGAGCCTCATGTCAGCGGTTATGTTGCTGGTGTACATATGTTTGGCCTCTTCGCAGCTCGTCTTTTATTGTTCTGGCTGTGTGTAGTTTGTAATATACTGAAATAATCCCACATTCGAGAAGATGTCTGCTTTATCACGACGCAAGTCCGCGGTGGAGCCGGGCGCACAATTAAAAATCCTGCGATATCGGCAAACGATCAGCCACAAGTCGCGTATTCGGAATAAGGCACGTGTGCACATAATAAGTCATTTATTACAGAAGTAGAGATGAACTGTGACAAAGTATTATTTCCTCCTGATGGTTTGGGACGGAGCACGCAACAGTGTAAACTGGGCATAGAAGACAAGACCATTGACTGTGGTAAAAAATGAATTTTGAATGTGTTCCTGTGCGTCGCTAGCTTAGGCCTAATATGCTGTGCATACGGTGCGCGTCCACACTTCGACCGACGTGATTCCGAAAGGTTCAGTCGACGAATGCACTTACGGCGCTTGGCAAACTTGACACGCATTCGATGTAGAATGTTTAGAGATGTCCCCCACCCCCCCCCCCCACCCCCAACGCGTCGACCATGTTTTCCCCAAAACAGTGGGCCGGACTCCAAGCGCTTCGACTGGGCACCCGCGCGCCCGGCAAGCTGTGAGCTCCGATGAGAGGCTGTAATAGATTGCGGCGATTCCCCACGGACATGCTGTCGAGACAGGTGGCGCCTTAGCTGGTGAGATGCGCGCGGGCGACGAATTAAACTCTTCCCTACCTCGCCATCTGACTATACATCATGCGGTCTGATCCAGACACATTTTAATAACCACATAAGCAATTACAGAAATCCAGCGAGTGTTGTGGGAGGAGAGTGTGCACGCGTGTGTGCGTGTGTGTGTGTGTGTGTGTGTGTGTGTGTGTGTGTGTGTGTGTGTTAAGGACACACTAAGTGGGAATCTACTTGGATGAGAAGAGGCATTTTTTACAATGTTCCGTCAATGGCCGAACACACACACACACACACACACAGACACACAAGCACACACACACACGCATGCACGGTACGAGTGCACAAAACACTACAAACACACATTAGCAGACACACACACACACACACACACACATACAGTGCATGTGTTCAACTTACTAATTGGTAAACACATCCACTAGATAACTAACTACCATTTACACGTCGACATTTTAATGACTTATGATGCCGAATGTGGCAGACGGCAATGTTTGATTTTTATAACAAAGAGGCAATACAAACATGCAATGTTCCGCTTCATGTTTTCTCAGCGTTTCTCATAAAATAGAAAAATAAATGCATTTAATGGCTTCCCTCAACCCAAAAGTGTGCTCTTTTTATTTAGGCCTATGTCTTGAAATTCTGATTATTAATATTGTTTACTTAACAATGACAAAAACAAAAAGCCATTCAAAAAAAGCTCTTCAAATATAGACACTTGCCACAATGCCATATTTGCCTTTTTGTCCTTTGTCATATATAGTTAAAAGTAATATCTTTGATGCAAAACCATCTGAACATAATGTATTAATTCATGCGTTTCAAACTCCAAAAACAAAGTTCTCAGAGTCCTCCTCCGTCACTCAGCTAAACGTGATATCCAACTTTTCATCTATTTCTATTCCCATCAAGCTTCTCTCTTTCCTCTTAATCCACGTTGGCGTGATCTCCTTCCTACCCCTGGCATCCCGCTCCAGCTCCGAGGCATCGCCAAGGCAGCCGCCAGACATAATCCCCCCTGCCATCCTAGCCCAACTTGGGTCTGGACAAGAAGGGAGGGGAGGAGGGGAGGAGGGGAGGGGAGGGGAGGTGGTCCTCTCCCAGTTGGCCATGTGGCTCTGGTACACCTCCAACAGGAGCTAGCCCAAGGGGGACGGTGGGTAGCTTTCAACAGCCCCTCTCAATTTGGAGGAGCGGTGGCAGCCAGACTTCGCCTTTCCCCCGGACCGCTGACCTAAAATACAACCCTGTGGAGAAAGACGAAAATGAATCGGCAGTCACAGTCTCTTTCCGATACGGCGACCCAGCGCCTGTCACCATGCTGTGGGCAAGGGTATGAACATAGAACCCCTGGGAAAAAACACTGGAGGTTTACCTTGCGGAGACATTGGTGAAGAGATACGGCCGTGCAGTTCGGATGGGTCAAATGTCATTGTTATTAGCCGACCATCCAATTATTCAGGTGCATCTATTCATTTGTTTGTGACAATCTTTCTGTTCCAGAAATCCTGAACTAAAACCTCCCGGTTAACATTAGTCCCGCCCCCAAATTCCAGACTAACCTGTTCCACGATGCATTTTTCCATCAAAGAACATGTCCAATAATCTATGTAAACTACAAACTAATTGGTGAACCTCTCATCTGTCAGTCAAATGGGAGTGAGGTTAAATTAGATTTAGAACCCCAGCAGGCATGTCATTGTATCAGCTTTTCGAATGCAAATGAGACAGTTGAGCAGACTGTGAGGAGGTAGTATACGGTGTCAATATTTGAATGTCCAGGCTTTATGGTAATCTCTGACTCACGTTCTAACGCCAAGAAGCTTGTTATTCTTTGCTTGTCTCAGTTGCTGTGGATACCAGTGACGTATTATTTAGAATTTTTTTGGGGCACAGCACAATGTGAAACAACATTGAGAACACATCTTGCCTCCATAACGGTGCATGTTTCCAAGTGGAAAAAGAACAAGGACGCTCAATCAAGGATTTGATTGATTGCGCTTGTGCTGATTTTAAAGTGGATCAGGTCCCACAGGTGTTCTTATTGACGGGGATGTTAAGTCTGGCCCCGTTTGGCCTCGGTGACGTATTCATGTCGGTGTCTATCTGTTATCAGGGAGCAGTTGAAGGTTCAATGATGTAAGATTTGGCAAACTGTCATCGGTCCTCCATTAGTCCTCCACAAAATATGGGGCAGGATATGACCACAATGTTGGTGGTCGAACATCGTGTGAAGCTTAAGGTTTACAGTGAATCTGTGCTGTACATTTTCAATGTGCTTTTGGCATGATTGAGTTTGGAATGTGAAAGCTGCAGTGATGGCCTCTTGACGTATTTAAATAGTATTGCGAGTGCTAGATGCTAAATTAAAGTACATATGTCTGCAACACAATGCATCGGCGTCTTTGACATCGCGTCAAAACTGTATTTTTTCACATTCTGTGGATAGGCCTAATTGTACTTCATTTTTTAATATCTTAAATTAATAATCCTACACATTGCCCCTTTAAGGCAAATTGGATTTGAATGTGAAGTATGCGTAGGCAGCGGCTCTATCGACTTCAAAGATTGTTCCCGTGTGTGTATGTGTGTATTTGTGTCACCGGCGTCGTATGGTTACGGAGACGCCAAATGTGCTTTTCATACTCTACTGGCTGAGCTTAATGGCACACTTTTTTTTTTTTTTGCTTCTGGGCAACATGTTTTCCGACAGTTTGTGAGGAACCCGTGTGAAAAGGAAACATTTACAAAAGTGCCGTCTTAAATCGTCCCAATCTTCGTATGCTCAAATCGTTTAGGATGATAGCGGAGAGAGAGAGAAAAAAAACCTGCAATTCTGGGCCGTATTCCAAAAGGAGTGTGAGGAAAAATCGGAAACTGAAATCAGAAACTCTGAATGTCGTTAGTGCAATTAAATTGCCCATGTACATGGTGTCACTTGCTCATTTTAGTATTCACAGGGATTTCAGAGCTTGAGGCTTTGTTTGTGCAAATTCCATTCTCAAAGGGAGATTAGTCTGTGATTTATGACAATTATTGCTGTCTACTTGTTTATCTTGTTGTATTCTGGCTTGATATTAGACTAGAACCTGTTCCTGTACTGGTAGAGCACGACTTCAATATCCCCCCGGCTTCGTTTTCTAATCAGGCCACCCATGGTAAGAATATTAGGCACTTTGGATGAAAGTGTCCACAAATATCGATATATATATATATATATACAGTATATATTATATATATATATATATATATATATCAGTGAAGCCCTACCAAAACATGAACAGAACCCAGACGAAGATCCCTCTCTCCCTTCCTTCCTCTGAGTTGTCATTTTACTTTACTTGCTTTCACTTAAATCATTTAGCGGCAGACAATGTTATATCCTGAGCAATTCAAATTAAATGCAAATACAACCCGTTAAGGAGCAAGTCGGAGCTTTAGCATCTTGCTCAAGGGTGGCTTGAGGCAGGCTGTGGAACCCAGAAACATTTTTCAACATCTGCTTCCACGGACACATTAAGTCTCAATCACAGGAGACGCGGCAGCATGTTTCGTGGTGACCGGCCGCTCCATTGTATTCCTGTGGGGAAAGCAACACGGACATTTCCAGAAGGGGGGAGAGGACGACACTTGATTAGTAGGCTAGTAGTTTGTTCTTTACTATGAATCATGAGGATTAGAACACAAGTCATAAATGACTTCATGACAAGTGTCCAATATGTGAGTATGTGGCAATCTGTGTTGTGCTACGCTAACACAATCTAATACCAGACATGCTGATTATAAAAGCTAAATTGTATATTAGACATATTTAATGAATAATTTGTATGTATGAAACAAAAGTATCATGGATATTAGTATCATGGTATGGGTAGGCGGGGCGGCAGTAGCTCAAGAGGTAAGAGCGGTTGTCTGGCAACAGGAAGGTTGCTGGTTCTCTCCGCCTCCTAGCTAAGTGTTGAGGTGTCCCTGAGCAAGACGCCACCTAACCTTATATTTGTGTTTTTTCATGCCCATGTATTCCCATGAACTTGTTGAGCTAAAAATGAAATATACTTCGCAGATTGCACCTCCTATCTACTCAGATACGATCCGTATAATTATTCAGTTATTCTGTCAATAGATTTATTTAAAAATAACATGTCAACTAGCTGAGGGTGGCAAAGTTCCAGGATAAATCAATCGTAAATAAAACCTTACTGAAGAAAAACATTCTGTATATGATTCATAAAGAAACTTCGGGTTGGCCTCGCTACCAACCTACATAAGAATTAATTCACCGTTGAATAAAAAGACTGAATGTGAATGTTTTAAATGAGTTGCTATCTCAAGGTGCTGTGTGTATTAATGGAGGGTACAGCGTGATTAAAATTGATAATGCAGTCCAGATGAACAATATTGGAGAGTTGTCTCTGCTCTACCCGGTGTTGTGTTGCCAGGTTGAGGACAGCGAATGTGAACTTGAGCGCAAGACTGGCCAAGGACAGCATTATATGAGGCGAGAGCAAGTGTTCAATGACAAGCAACTCTTACACTGAAAGTTGCTAATCTTTTATAGGTTTGCAATTTTATTTATTGTTGTCAAATTATAAAGCAGTTCGAACTTGGTCAATGTCAACGAGACGCACGGCCGGCCGGGCTTACGGTCACACGGATAGAAACTAACGTCAGCTGAAGCTCGATGCTTACCTGTTCAGTAGGAATCCTTCTGTGCTCTCAGCTGTCTCTTTACCTGCGTTTTAGCATTTTAGATTTCGACGTGTTTCCTTCATCTTTGATGACGTATCGTGAACATTTTATTATTTAGTAAAGTCAATTTGTTACAAAAAGCACCTTTAACGCCCTATAATGTTGCCGTTGTTACTCTTAACACCCGTCATTCAGAGCAAATGATTAACTCTATGAGATCAACATTTCTCTGTTTAGAGCGAGGGTCTGGATGGGATTATGGATTATGCTTAAAACCCTCTGGTGCGACGCCAGATGTACATGAGAGTCTGTGTGTCGACAGCCGTGACCTTTCCCTGATTGTCAGATACTTGAAGAGCTCCGCGCTAATGAGCAGGAAGCAGAGAGCGACCGGGAGAGCAGTCCGTGGAGCAGGCGGCACTAATGCTCGCTGCTAGCGTCGGACAAGCCGCCCGGTCCTCTTACCCTGTGGTGTCGCGTCGAGGATTACAAAACGATCTCATATCCCCTTGGCCCCTTCGAGACACACCGGAGGGCACTCATCAGCAGATGTTGTTGATCTCAATGATGCTCGTTGTACACCAAGGTAATAAAAACATGAAGACAAAAAAAATATGGTGAAAAGTAAGAGGCATATGCCAGTGGCGTACTTAGACCCTTTTCGTTAGTTAGACCCTAGAGTCTCGTTCCTAGAGCCTGCACCAACACCAACACACTCACACACACACACACACACACACACACACACACATAATATAGAAATAATATTGTTGTTCAGATTTTAAAATAGTGCTGTCCTTAAAGGACCTTTGACAGAGTTTCGATGTTTTAAAGGGCTCCTATTTTACCACAAAGTGTGTCGTTTCAGAATCTCCGACACCACAACTGGGAGTGTCCACCCAGATGTACTGTATGCTGAACTGATCAGCCGACCAGTTGCTACAGTCCACTGGGTAGGCTGGAAGGCCGTGGTCTCTTTTGCATACACACAAAACGGGGGCCTGAACGTTGCGTACGCCGCTTCACACGCAAGGTGTCTGATTTATGAGAACAAATTTGGCGGGAGAATGTGCATACCTGTACACAAACCCTGACCCATGCGTACGCCGTACACACATTTTGGAGGGAAAGGGGAAAATGGTGACACAGATGGGGAGGTGGTGAATTGAAGGCAGATTATGCCTCCGTCACAGCTGAACGTAGTTTAAGACATAACATTTATTACAGACAAGCCAGCGGGCACTGGATGCTACAATTAATATTTGTATATTTTTATATTTTTTTATATTTTACTGCTACTCACCTTCGCTGTTAGTCATCAATGCCAAATCCGATATAGACTGTATGTATATGAATATATACAGTATATATTATATATATATATATATACACAGTATATATATATATATATGTATGGAACCACAACTCAACAGTGCTTGGCTTTTATAGCTTTTGTGCCTGTGCACACTGGATCCTACCCAATGTTTTATAAATGAGATCCCAGATCTATCCAGCATACATCTGGGTGAACATACACACACTTATGATGTCACAAGCCGGAGATTCTGAAACCGCACACACCTGGTGGGATAATAGGAGCCCTTTAATTGTCTCCAAGTTGCCTAACAGAAGACTACAAATTAAAAAGCTGTTTAGAAATGCTTTTGTGGATCTAAGTACAACTATTTTCATTTTGACAAAAGGCTTTTTTACGGGGACTTAGGGTTTTGAAAAGTGACATTGACATTGACATTTTACTCTGAAATTATTTTGTTAATAAATATTTCAGGAGTGATATAGTTGTCAAATAATTGTATTTGCCATTAGTAAATAAAAATAAACGTTTATCAAGTGATAAGACACAGAACATGTCTTATGGATATGAAAACAGGTGTGCCTTGAAAGTGTGCATTGAAGCTGTGGCTCAGGCACAATAACTTAGAAAACCACTGACTTAAGGTTCCTGGTCTATCTGGTCACCCTAGATTACACACACTGGTCCTGTAAAAAAACACAGCTGAACTGAATCCTGTCTAGTAAGCAGTTGATAATTTGCAGTTCATTAGACGCCCATATTAAAAATGTAGTCGGAGTGGCGCTACACACATGCATTAATGATGTTGAGGAGGATTTTACACAGTTCACATGCCTCTCCCAATGCTGAACAGAGCTGTGTTACGTTTATTTCTTTATTAATTATTGCGTTTGTTCACACCAAAGACCTCTTCTCACCCTTTTCCCACACACTAACTCACTGTCGTCCCAGAATGCATTGTCAGCGTCATTAAAATGCATTGAACACACGCATGCAGTTGGACGTTGTTGATGCACAAATTAACATGAATTACTTTACACTCCTAGTTGGGGAACCCGGGACGGCCTGAGCTGTGTTCACGTTGTAAATTAGAATGAACGACTTGTTTTCCGAGGGCAGGCGGACGTGCGCTGTAAGGTGAGGGTGAAGAACGTGGAGACATGCGTATACGGTCCATGTTAATTACCACGGTATTATGACTGTATGACATTTTGACTGTAATGTGTTGGACAAAACGACTAATTTGACGGCCCCGCTCTCAGCCACTGTTTTGCGGCTATCCAATGAATAATTGAAGCATTTCTGAGAGATTGTCATTTTTTGGAAACGGCGATCACACAAACGCTCCCCCGCTTTCTCAGATTGAGACCAACGTCGGTGCTCATGAAGACGTATCAACGCGACGTATCGGTCATGTTTTATTAATCCAAAGTCACGCCGGACGTTTTTTCCTTTTTCTTTCTTCCCCCCTCACACCTTCCCCCCTTTCAGCCGAGCGGCTAACTAAGGGGATGAGAGAGCGAGTGTTCCGCGGTTGGGGCTGATATGTCTTCGGAGCACCTCATTTGCATCGCAATTACCTGCAAAGAACTTTATAAATGGATCCCTCGGCCGCCGACGATTAAGACGAAGCGGCGCGCCGCGTGGAAGGGAGCGGGGAGACGGAAGTCAATTGATGGAAGGTGAAGGACTGGAAACTTGATCTTTTTTTTGTTCTCCTCTCCGGCTCCCACTCCCTCCAATACAATGTAATTACCCTGTGCACACTTCCACAAGGGACCAGTCTATTACTCATCGCGTGGCTTTGATTGCTCTGGAAGCACTTTTCATTTTCGTGTATTCTAGAGATAAATAGGCAATCATGGACAGAATCTCCCGTGATGTAATGGCTCATGTATATATGTGACAGGTGGCCTGATTAACTTTTCAGGATGGAGTGAAGTGGCTTTTAAATATTTTTTTGTATTATTATTATGATTGTTTGAAAGCCCCGCAGCCAAAAAAGTCAGCGGGGCGGAAGCTAGGAAATACACTTCTAATAAGTGGATGACGGTGAATGGAGGAGTTTCAGAGTTTAACCAAAAAAAAAAGTTGGAGTCACAGAATGACACAGCCGAATGCATGATTATTCAAATGACAAAGAATAATTCATCGTGTGTTATTTTACAACTGGAAGTCGTGAGGTTTAACTCCAGTAAAGATCTAGCCGTCTGGGTAGACACTCACACTTGTGATGTCACCATAAGATCGATTTTTAAAATGGCTGATCAACCGATCAACATCACACACTATGCTTCTGTGATCCATTTAGTATAGTCTGCTCAGCTCCTAGTGCTCCGAGTGTCTCCCCCTTATAACTCCGGGTAATTGACATACAATTCGAGTGAATCGTCACCTTTCATCGTCACCGTGCGTAAGTTGTATTCTTTAATCTCTCACGGTGTTCAGTGAATGGAAGCGCAGCATTAGGTAGTTAATCGGTGCAGCAGAGTTGTCGAAGCGAAAGCCTCATCACTTAATTTTCCAATATTTTCACCGAATGTGCAGAACATCTCCTCGATTAAACCACAATGTCGCCTCACAAAAGGCGCAATTAGTACGTCCTGCAGTGACGCGTTTGACGGTACCAGACCGCTCGGCTGTGAACGGGTTCACCAGACGCTAATTCTCCCCCTTGTCCTATACTTAGCATCCTTTAGTGGTGTCAGAATCCACTTCACGTAATCTACCAGGTGCTGGTCGGGGGGGGGGGGGGGGGTGGTTTCGCAGATGTGAAAATCTGCTTGTTTCGGAAAGCAAAGCACAATTTGTTTGATTTATTTCACGCGACTTCAGAAAGAAAACCAACCTTGCAGCCGGTCCGCCGTCAGAACAGTCACAACAGGGCTCGGCGGAAGACGGCACTGCAAGTCGCCGCCGTGACTCTCATCTTAGATTCCAGATTTAACGCCCGCCCCCCCGAACTACGCTTGAGTTCCCAGAGGTAGGGGGACCTTCACATCTTATCTGGGTGTAAGTCTGGCTTGCGTCGGGTCGGCCTCTGTATACTGTTACAGAGATTGTAATCACGAGGGGGGGGTTCCCCCGGAGAGACGTGCTCCTCCTGGCTCCAGCTTAGCTATTCCGTAACGTCCAATAGAGGCACCTCATCCCCCCCCCCTCTCCTATATTAAGGAGCGGGGAGCTTGTTAAGCTGTATATCTGCACCCATAAGCTTCACCGCCGCACGTGTCCTCCTGACGCACATGGAGAGCCGTGGAACTGCTGTTGGTGCATCACTGCCAGCAAAATGGACCAATTATCTCGGAGTAAACTGCTTATTCTGAGGTGACGTCGATAGCTTGGTCACGAGGAGCACATTCACGTGCAAGACGAGACCTCGGTCCACATCATCTTCTCAAGACGGGGGGCCGACGGCAATGTAATCTTTGGTGAGAATCCCCGACAGTAAGTGTAAGTACGGGGCATTGACTTCAGTCAGCATTTTGGTACTTCAGTACACGACGCTGTTTACATCACCATTGCATCCAATGACACCACACGTGTCCTCCAAAAGAAACCAACCCTCCCAGGCCTATCGCAGACATGAAACATCACAATCTTGACAAGCGATGGCTTAGGCTTGAACCAATGACAGGCTTTAGAACGTCGCCACCGATCGAACGCGGGAAATGCCGTGAATTATGAATTGCTGTGATTTCCCCAGAGAAGTACGTATTTTACTGCAGTCTTACAAGTTAGTTTTACAAGTTAATATGACACTTTTTTTATTTATTTTTAGCAGAGTAAATCAACAGCTGCTATAATGTGCTGTGATATTAGTGTATTCATATACAGTATGTACTGTATATCCAGTTATACAATGTTGGGATTCGTTACAGGGAAATATTAACGAGATGTTTTTTTCTGGGGCATATTTTGCTCTGAGCCATTAATAATTCTTGACCCTAATATGCATGCGAGTGTGGAGCGTGTTGCAGTGATTAGATGACCAAACAAACCTACTTAAAGGTAACAAATGACTTAAAACATGCAGAACTTTGTATTTCTTTGCAACGCTTTGCTCAATGGGGTCTATGAAGTAGCTTATGGAGATAATTTACAGTGATTTAAGAAAACAGGCACCGAACGTGCAGGAATAAACCGCGATGATTGAGGGTCTAACCCCATTTGGTGTGTAATGTGTCATCCCGAGGTGTTCAAATCGCTTCCTTGGGCTCCAGACAAGTCACTGATTTGTCTCTTCTGGACACGGACCAATGCCAGCCAATTTAGTCTCTCGCCACCAAACGTGTCTCACCATTAGCTTGTGTGTGTGTGTGTGTGTGTTGTCATGTGCTGGCTGGTTAGGAAAAAGGGAATATTGCTTTTGTTTTGAACTTTACACAACTCATGTACTCAAGTACGTCCAAAAAAACACGACCAGTTAAATGAGCAGTACTGCATAAAATACAGTTAAATACGCAATTACAAAATAAAGCTGCTCGCGAAAATATTCAACACACACACATACACACACACACACACACACACACATTCAAGGTAAATAATAGCATCGAGTGAACAATAAGCGATGAAAGAGTCGAATAAAGATCTTGTTCTCGACTTCGTGGTCATTTTTTTTCCTGCTTGTAACCCCCGTCTCTTGCTAAACGCTTTACCTTCTGTATCATTAGAACGAAGGAGGAGAGAGACGCTATCTGTATCCACCACATGCCAGACCGGTCTGGGAGCAAAGCCCTTCCCATGTGGGGGACCAGGAGGCTCTGATCCAGTTATATATAATAACAGAGCGAGGGGATGGGGGGTGGTGAGGGGGGGGGGGGGGGGGGGTTATCCAGGCTCTGGGGAAGGTAGGTGGACGGGTGTGTGTGTGTGTGTGTGTGTTGGGGGGGGGGGGCTCAACTATTTGCTCCGATCCTGGGGCCCCACCAGTAAGGCTGTGGCAGCCCGTTGTTGCTATCATCCCTCATCCAAAGAAATGAGTTACACTGCTCAGAGCCTGACGCCGAGGGACCCCTGAAATACCCTTTCCCTTCTCCCCGCTCCAATCTTACTGAACAATAACGGCCGTCGCGTTCGGTGTTCGGCGCCATATTAGTTCCCTCCCCCCCCCCCCGTCCCGTCACTCGGTCTCGGCTCGTCTGTTTGTGGCCTGGCTGGGAAGGGGAGCGTCAGTTGAGTCACCTTAGTAGTGCAAACGTAAAGCGCTATAGTCGTAGTTAGATTCTGTATCTAGCGATGTGTATATCTCTATATTTCAAGGCCATAATTAGAATATATTGGGGGTGGGGGGGGGGGGGCATGCATATAATATAAAACTAATGTTCATATTTATGTTTTAACTTGTCTTATACTTTAACGTGTCTTAAGTGGTTCTTTAAATAACATGCTGACATGAATGCCTGCTGATGTCAGGGGAGTTGGCAGTAGGACCCAATCGCGAGACTCAGACTCAGGGTTATGCAGTATATTCAATGTTATTTATTACCGTGACAGGTAGATGAACAGACAGGCAGGTGATGAACAGATAGGCAGGTAGGCAGGTGAAAGACAGACAGGCAGGTAGGCAGGCAGGCAGGCGAGGAACAGGCTGGCTGGAGACTGGTTACAATCCATACGGACTGGATCAACAACAGGACTTGTAACCCGGAATTAGCGACAATGATCCGACACCCGTGGGTGGAAAGCCGGGGCTTTTATGCCATGGTTAATTGCAAATTGCAGACAGCCGCGAACATAGCGCAGGTGCCGCTAATCGTCCAGGGGCGGCACTGGCGCCCGGGAGCCCCGCTAACCCTCCAGGGGCGGCATTGGCGCCCGGGAGCCCGGGGCCACGATCGAGATCGTGACAGTACCCCCCCCTCAACGGGAGCCTCCTGGCGACCCACGATGAGCGGGCCGGCACCGTCGGGTGGGCGACCCGGAGGCTGGGCGGAGGACGAGCTGGGACCCTCCGGCGGACGACCCGGAGGCTGGGTGGAGGCCGAGCAGGGACCCTCAGGCGGACGACCCGGAGGCTGGGCGGAGGCCGAGCAGGGACCCTCAGGCGGGCGACCCGGAGGCAGGGTGGAGGACACCGGCGCCGTCCGAGCGGGGACCGGGACCGGGGATGACTGCCGTCTGGCAGCAGGGACCAATAGGAGCTGCGGTGATGCAGCCGGGACCGGGAGAGGCTGCGGCGTTGCAGCCGGGACCGGGAGAGGCTGCGACCCGGCAGCAGGGACTGGCAGGAACTGCGGCGGTCCAGCCGGGACCGGGACTCGGGACGGCTGGCACCCGGCAGCAGGGACCGGCAGGAGCTGCGGCGATTCAGCCGGGACCGGGACTCGGGACGGCTGGCACCCGGCAGCAGGGACTGGCAGGAGCTGCGGCGATCCAGCGGGGACCGGGACTCGGGACGGCTGGCACCCGGCAGCAGGGACCGGCAGGAGCTGCGGCGATTCAGCCGGGACCGGGACTCGGGACGGCTGGCACCCGGCAGCAGGGACCGGCAGGAGCTGCGGCGATTCAGCCGGGACCGGGACTCGGGACAGCTGGCACCCGGCAGCAGGCACTGGCAGGAGCTGCGGTGGACCAGCCGGGACCGGGCCTCGGGGTGGCTGGCACCTGGCAGCAGGGACTGGCAGGAGCTGCGGTGGACCAGCCGGGACCGGGCCTCGGGGTGGCTGGCACCTTGGGCAGCAGGGACTGGCAGGAGCTGCGGCGGTGTAACGGGACCGGGACCGGGGTGGCTGCGACCTGGCCGCGGACTGTGGGATGGTGGCTGTGGGTCCGGCCGGGACCGGTGACTCGGGGTGGCTGGCACCTGGCAGCAGCGGAATGGATGGAGCTGCCTGCGTCCAGCCGGGACCGGGGACTCGCAACGGCTGGCACCTGGCAAGCAGGGACTGTGAGGGAGGCTGCTGCGGTCCAGCCGGGACCGGCGACTCGGCGTGGCTGGCACCTGGCAGCAGGGACTGGTGGGAGCTGCTGCGGTCCAGCGGACGGGACCCGGGGTGGGCGTCGTGGGACCGGGTCAGGGCGGGACTCGGCACCTGCTGCGCGTGGCACCGGGAACGGGGGGCCGGGTGGCTGGAGCAGGGGACTGGTGGAGCTGCTGCGGTCAGCCGGGACCGGGACTCGGCACGGGCTGGCCCTGGCAGCGGGACTGGTGGGAGCTCTGTGGGTCCAGCGGGACCGGGACACTGCACCTGGCAGCAGGGACTGCGGGGCTGCGGCGGCGCAACCAGGACCGGGACCGGGATGGCTGTGACCCAGCGGCGGGAAAACAGGACTGCTGCGGTTCAGCCGGGCCGGGACCGCGGGTGGCTGCGACTGCCGAGGACTGGTTGGAGCTGCTTGTGGTCCAGCCGGGACCGGGGACCCGGGGTTGGCTGCGACCTGGCCGCAGGGACTCGGCAGGGGCTGCGGCGGCGCAACCAGGACCGGGACCCGGGGATGGCTGGTGACCCAGCAGCGGCGAAAACCAGGACTGCTGGCAGTTCAGCCGGGACCCGGCCACGGGGTGGCTGCGACCTGGCCCGCAAGGGACTGGCAGGGGCTGCGGCGGCACAACGCAGGACCGGGAACCCCGGGATGCGCTTGGACCAGCAGCCGGGAAAAACAGGGACTGCTGCGGTTCAGCAGGGGACCGGGGACCCGGGGTGGCCTGCGACCTGGCCGCAGGGACTGGTGGGGAGCTGCTGTGCGTCCACGCCGGGACCGGGACTCGGGCACGGCTGGCAGCCTGGCAGAGGGGAACTGGGTGAGGGGCTGCTGCCGGGGGCGCAACCGGACCGGGACCCGGGATGGCTGTGACCCAGCAGCGCGGAAAACAGGACTGCCTGACGGTTCAGCCGGGACCGGGACCCGGGGGTGGCTGCGGACCTGGCTCGCAGGGACTGGTGCGAAGCTGCTGTGGGTCCAGCCGAGGGACCAGGGGACTCGGGGTGGGCTGGCAACCTGGCAGCAGGTACTGGCAGGCGAGCTGCGGCGGTGCAAACCCGGGACCGAGGACCCGGGATGGCTCGTGACCCAGCAAGCGGGAAAACCAGGACTGCTGCGGTTCAGCCCGGGACCGGGACAACCGGGTTGGCTAGCGACCCTGGCCGCAGAGGACTGGTGCGGGGCATGCTGCAGGTCCAGCCGGACCGCCGGGACTCGGAAATGGCTGGGCACCCGGCAGCAGGCGACTGGCAGGGGCTGCTGGCAGTGGCAAACCAGGACCGGGACCCGGGATGGCTGGACCCAGCAAGCGGGAAAACAAAAAGCTGCTGCGGCCACGCCAGGGCCGGACCCGGGGAAGACCGGGGGTTGCCTTCCCCGCCGCCGGTGAGCCCGCTGGACGCTCCGAGGCCCCCCCAGGGCCATGCGGGTTCCCCGGTAGCACTCCTGCGGTCCACCCGGGACCCGGGATGGCTGCGAGCCAGCAGCGGGAGACCGAGGCTGCTGCAGTCCAACCCGAGACCCGGGAGCCCGGGGATCCTTGTACCTCGGCATCGGCTCACACCGGACGCCGAGGTACTCCCAGAGGCTGACATACTCTGGGTCTGAATCGGCCGTAGGAGCTCGACTCTAGGCTGGATCTGGTCGAGAATGGACTGCCACTGGCGGACTAACCCCAATCCCGAGTCTGCTGGGTCCATTGTTGGTCGGATCATTCTGTCAGGGGAGTTGGCAGTAGGACCCAATCGCGAGACTCAGACTCAGGGTTATGCAGTATATTCAATGTTATTATTACCGGTGACCAGGTAGATGACACAGACAGGCAGGTGATGAACAGATAGGCACGGTTAGGCAGGTGGAAAGACAGACAGGCAGGTAGGCAGGCAGGCAGGCGAGGAACAGGCTGGCTGGAGACTGGTTACAATCCATACGGACTGGATCAACAACAGGACTTGTAACCCGGAATTAGCGACCATGATCCGACACCCCCGTGGGTGGAAACCGGGGCCTTTTATGCGCAATGGTTAACTTGCAAATTGCAGACAGCCGCGAACATAGCGCAGGTGCCGCTAATCGTCCAGGGGCGGCACTGGCGCCCGGGAGCCCCGCTAACCCTCCAGGGGCGGCATTGGCGCCCGGGAGCCCGGGGCCACGATCGAGATCGTGACAGCTGATGATTTTCAAAACAAAAATGACATTTTTGTGGATATTTCTGATATCCGACAACACACAAGAGTGTCAACGCTGGCATAATACATGCAGAGAATAAACCGCCGTTGATACGAACGAAAGAAATGAAACTTTTAGTTTCGTCTTTTGTAGTTTTGTAGATTGCTGTTGTTTTCTTCTTAAATATTAATGTGATTCATAATGTATTTTGTTGATACAATTGACATTTATAAAGTTGTATGCTTTGCCTCGTCGATTCTAAAAGGCCATAGCTGTACTTGTTTTGCAGAAACGCTGGCATAATTAGTCTGAATCAATAAATAACAACACAAAATGCATTTGTCTTTAAGATCACCTCAGCCTCTAAATCTCACCTGCTTCCAATGTTGATGTATTCCTAATAATACTGTTGAAGACCGACGCGATGCGTAGACCAGTTGATTGCACCATCAATTGTCTGGGCTGGCATTGCCTTCAGGGTGATTCAGTGCTCCTGTCCTAACCACTGGCTCTCTCTCTCTCTCTCTCTCTCTCTCCAGCAGGTGTGCCAGTGTGCCAGCCAGGGGAGAGGAGAGGATGAGGGCGGGGGGGGGGGGGCGGGGGGGGGGGGGGGGGGGGGGGGGGGGGGGAGGGTTTCTTGCCAAGTGGCTGAGTGGGCGCCTATCATCCTCCAGCTCTTTCCCTCTTCTAATCAGCTGAGGTACTTAAAGGGGACAGTTCACCCGATGACGATCGTTAACATCATGCAAATGGTGTCGCCGTTTGGTGTCACCGATTTACTTAGCAGACGCTTTTACCAAAAGCAACACAGAGATTTTTTTTGCTTTGTTTAATTACTCGATGCATTGCGTTAATGAGCAGGTAAGGGGTGTTAAGCATTTTTTTTAAGCATCAACGATGCCGACAGGTGGACTGCAGACATGGGGATTCGAACCCAGCGGGAGTGTTAAACACCACAAGACTTTGCTAGATCATGCCCGCCCAGTCATTAGAGTACGGGGATGCTACCGGCGTGCCAAAGAAACGCGTTGTCTCCATTTCCCATGGCCAGCTGAGGCCATGGCTATAGTGAGATCCCCATGCACCTAATGACGGTGTGTCCCTGAGTCATTATGCATTGGCACCGACCAAAAGAATGGATCTTTAATGTGTGCCATCATTGTCGACTAAGGAAATTCCAAAATGGATTTAACAAGGAACTTGCGGAGCAATCATGCAAAAGGTACCAATTATTGGGGGTATGTGTCAAGCGCTTCCCCCGTATCGAGGAGAAGTCTCAAAGAAGGCGTGGGTCAAGAAGGACTAATGGGTGGTGAAAGCCATCATTTGGTGGTGAGGAAGAACTTGAGCAAGAGTGAGTTTTCTAATCACTGGCACTCACATCCACCCCAGCAGGAACGAGGAGGGCTTTACCTTATATTGGAGCTGATTAAATTACTATTCTTAGTTCTTCTTCCCGACCAAAATCATGTCATTGAGATATGCAAGTTAACTTTCAGTGGGAAGGCCTGTACAGTATATACAGTATAGTCCTGGAACTGTCCTGTCGTCAATCTGGCTCTGGTAGCGTTGGGAAACTTGAGTACAACTTTAAATTGTGGTCATTGCATATTGATTGTGCCCCTTGTTCTTAACCTCTCTGAGGATAAAAGCTTCTGCTAAATTAATAAATGTGCATGTTAACAAGATTGGCATCGCTGGCTACGGTGCTGCAAACGGAGGGTTTTGTAGACAATACGCACATTACTAATGCAGCCTAATTATGTTGGGAAACTCGTTCTTTACTCATTTATAAACGCTCTTGTATCTGTTCCAGTATGTTTGGGTCAAGGTTTTATTCAGTTTCTTAACAGAGTAAAAAACCAATCAGTGTAGGGCTCTCATAAAACCAACTGGCACGGGTCCAATCAGCATAGGGCACTCATAAAGAATCACAATAGCGCTCTCATCTTTGGCGCCCTCCTCCTCATTGTTGCATCATTTAGCAGTTTACTAGACAGGAGGAGACGGAGTCTTGCGCCAAGGTGTTCGTCGGGGTAACCTTTTTTTAATGGTCTGGAGAATATGAAATATTCCTCTTCTGGGGTGAATGAAGTACGATTGAAAAATTGCTAAATATGGAACGTCGGGAATTTAATCTCACACTTTGCAAAGACCAACAACCACATTGTGTTGAATTTTTTGCAGCCGTTTACTTAGGAATGACGTTTCCATACGACGACTGTAGAAACTTAGAAAGATATCACGAGGATCCCTGCGACCGTGTGTTTGTTGTCTTTGAAGGTCACTCACTATGCACACGTATTTGTCTGCTGTCCAACTGAGTCTTACGAGGTAAGAAGAGCAAAATAAAGTCGTAACCAGACCTCCCGCACGAGCCCCACTTAAGCCTTCATTTTTTTTTTTTTTCCCGTCTGAATGTCTGTCACCGCATGTTTCCCGCCAAATTTGTTGCGGTCGAGTGAGCGTGCAGGAATTGGTCATTTCTTTCAGTTAAGCGCGTCTGCCTGATTATCACATCCTTGACTTGTTGGGCTTTTCGTGGAAGCGCGGCGACCACAACTGATTAATTTCTCTCTTAAGTGTTCACTTCACGCCGCGTTAGCTGAAAAATTGTGAGCTGGAAAAGGGAGAGGGGTTGGGAAGGAACAGAAACGTCAGTTGAAGATGACATAATATTTAAATCTCCCTTTATGTGTCGCCACTGGAAGCCATGGTGGTGATGGTGAGGGTGAGGGTGGGTGGGTGGGGGGGGGGGGGGGGACTTGATGGAATCAGTGCATTCTGAGCTCCGTGGGTTGAGACAATCACAATCTGAAACTAATATTAGTTCTAATCATAATGAAACCTTGTACACATTTAAAAAAAAGCTATGAAATATATATATTCTTTTAATTATCCGCGCTTACATGTCACTTGGTTCATTTTTTCCCATGAAATCCGACCCGACTCAAATATAAGAGAAATCATCCCAGAAGCTGTTCTACACAACAGAGAGAGTCAGGGAAGCTCTCATGTTTTAACTTCAACCACAACCTGCTCACAAACTGGTGATTTAAAGTGACTTCTGCACTGTAAAATCCTAACATGTAGTCCCTGAACGGATTCATTATTCTTACATACAGCAACCTTTAAGACGAAAAAAGAAAAAGTGCAGAATAAATAAAGAAATAAATAAATAAAAGGGGAGGAGGAGGTGAAGCCAGAGTTGCTAACCATTACGTGTGACAAGGACATGGTGTTGCTGCACTTATGCTCAGCTTCTGTTAATAATAGCAGCGGTGCGTGCCTCTCTCTACCCCCCCCACCCACCTCCAGGGATACGAGCACAGCTGTTTCCACCTGCTGAGTGTTATCCCCGAGCTCGCCTCTCTCTCTCTCTCTCTCTCCTCTTCTTTATGTCTCTCTTGTCTCTCATCCTCTCTCTCTCTCATCTCTCTTCTCTTCCTCGTCTGGTCTCTCTCTCTCTCGTCTCGTCTTCTCTCTCGTCTCTCTCATCTCTATGTCTCTCTCTCTCTCCCTTGGTCCCGCCATACCCTGCCGAACACAAGAACACCCTGGCGGCTATAATTAGCCACGTCAACCCTGTAAAAAAAAGCATTCTTTTCATGTCTTTCTGTTCTTTTCCCCCCCTGTGCTTCTTTGCCCATTCTCCACCTCGGCCTTGTGGTTACACAAGCGGCGTGCTGCCCTATTGTCGCTGTTCACGTTTTTTTGCTTCTTTTCTTCGCTCCTCGTTTCTTTTCTAAACCCAATCCCCGCCGTCTCTTTGTGATCTTCCTGCCTCCTTTCTTTTCTGTCATACCTCTTTTTTCCCTGACTTGATTTATTTATTTCAATACATTTTCACCAACCCCCCCACCCGCCGCCCACCCTCTTGTACACCTTTCTCTCTAAATGAGTTAAAGTTAGCGGCGTAAGCCTTAATGACAGTGATCATACAAAGCGTCTCCATATTGAGAGGTTCACAGAGGCGTCGTCGCCGGCAGACGGGGGGCTCTGGCAGGAGGACTCGTGAGTTATTAATGCGCGAGACGGGAAGAGGGGGGGACACTGTTTACACGCTTAAATACTTTCAAAATAACAGCTTTTTTTAACAGACGCTCAATGAGGTGTCACTGAGCCATATGTGTTGTTGTATCGCCGTTTGAATAATGCATTTTTTAAAGTGGGAAAACGGTTTCACATCAATTGTTACTTGTAGGCTACTTACTGGCAGTTTGTGATTAGAATTCGCAGGGAAATGTCTTAAAGATGCCGGCGATGTGAGGTGAAGGTTTCCCTCATTTGGAGTGCATTTGTAGTACAATAATATATAGAAGAGTAGAATGTATGTATATACTGATATACATGTATAGCCTATATGTACATACAGCGTATCAAATCATACATAACACAACATGTACAAATAATTAACAGGGAAATACAGATAACAGTGGACTATAGACACGATGACATGTATTTTCCATTATGAAACTTTTATGATGTTTCAGGTTTCTCGAACGTCGTCCAATGGCATCGGGAGTTTAAAAAAAGAGTTTGTTTGCATTATTTAGGCAGGTTTTAGTGGAGCTGCGTGCGGAGGTATGGACTTATCTGCGACGCTGACTTCAGCGCTTTCCCCTCTAATTTCTAATGACCTTCATTGCATCGCGCCACACAGAAGCCCTTCTCTGCCGAGGCAGCATAAGAGCCGTAGAAGAAGTCAGTCGGGCTAAGATATGAATGTGTGTGGAAAACCTTAACCACTCCGGTCCACCGGCGTACTTTAAACCAACGCGGACCCGAATCCCATCTTTCAAAAATAATGGCGCAGCTGGTGATTTTTTTTTATCTACGGATGTATGCATATGTGTGTGTGTGTGTGTGTGTGTGTGAAGCAAAATGTTCGGCGTAGCACTTCACCAAAAATATTGCCTGGTAGTCCGGTTTGATATTTCCTTTTTTTTTCCCCCACATGAACCGATGAGAACAAAGAAGTTATATTAGCTGTCCGCCCCCAAGTAACGAATGGAGCTCAAAGGCGCGGGATCACGGACGCAGACGTCGAGAACTCTCATTTTATTTCTGTCACAAAACTGAGAGGAGAATGGAGGAGGTCAACACGTGGCCTTACACTCCAGCTGGCAAAGAGAAAGAATTAATAAGTATGTTCCTTCTCTCTCTCTCTCTCTCTCTCTCTCTCTCTCTCTCTCTCTCTCTCTCTCTCTCTCTCTCTCTCTCTTTCTTGTTAAAGTTGAAGTTTGAAAGAAGTGGAAGCAATGGACAGTGTTGGGCCCCTCTGCCAACTCCACCGGTAACAAAGAGACTCCCCGCCGTGGGTACATACGCATGTACTACAACACGTACACAGTGT
Organism: Coryphaenoides rupestris; assembly: GCA_002895965.2. Classification (NCBI taxonomy): domain Eukaryota; kingdom Metazoa; phylum Chordata; class Actinopteri; order Gadiformes; family Macrouridae; genus Coryphaenoides; species Coryphaenoides rupestris. The sequence goes on along the minus strand of PIJE02001273.1, from coordinate 41,823 downwards.
CTGGCTCCATCTCTGGCCAGTGTTGGTGATGGGTTAGTGTTATACCTGAAACGCTTTGGGGGGGCTTCCAGAGAAACCGCCCGACCGCCGACTTCCACTCGGTTCGAGGAGGCCGGAGAGTTTTAACACATGGCTCGTCGGTTTGAGGGTCAATTGTGAAATTCAACATGAGTACCAGTTTGAATGGGACCGTAATTGAATCATTGACGTTAGAACGTGACCACAGTGCGTTGGAACTTGAGATGGGAGAAGGGAGAGAGTGTGGGGATTGCCTGGGAAGAGATATACAGTATATACACATATACAGTATACACACCAACAGACTAGGGGATAAACCTGCCAAATGTCATCTAGAACACTAGGAAACAACACTAAAAATACTCCAAACCAACCCCATGACAACAAACATATGCAATGTGCATTGATTGTTTTGCCCTTTCAAGGAGCAAAGCATTGGAATTTTCCTACTTGTGCGCTCAATATGTATATATGTGTGTGTGTGTGTGTGTGTGTGTGTGTGTGTGTGTGTGTGTGTGTGTGTGTGTGTGTGTGTGTGTGTGCATGTGTGTGTTTTTAGCATTTACGATCTGTGTAAAATTGGTGTATAATTGGCGCGCTTCAAACAGCATTGACGTTAGGTTGTAGAGTTTATACATTACACAGCTACTCAGCACCACTGTTTTTTAAGAAATATGGCCGACAATTAGCACTGACAATTTACTTCCTCCAATATTGATTCTATGCCTTCATTGTTCCCAGCCTCACCTGCACAGCGCTTTGGATAAAAGTGTCTGCCAGACGACGGCATGAAAATGTAAATGTGGAGAAAACGTACATGACATTCATACACGGCCATGATTACGATTATTTCAACGGACACATATGATTTAGCTCACCTGAAGCACAGTTGACGGCAGCGGCGTCCTCTGAAGAAAACGTTGAATGGTTTCGACCTTGTCCTCTGCGTCCACCTCGGGGGGGAAAAAAAATCTAACTTGGTGTCCACAGTTATACGGTGATACAACTGAACAGTAGCTTGACCTAAATGACCTTAAACTGCAGTAAGAGTCCGGATTACTTTTCACAGCTTCAGATTCTCTGTCTTCTTTAAATGAGTCTTAAGCCCCAAAAAGGTCCTTTATACGAAGGAGTATAATCCACACGATTATACTCGGCTTTACTGTACTCAATTATACTCTCGTATAATTCCGAAAGGGGATGTTCATTTAACAAACAGCTTTGTGTAATTTCAATGCGGGTCGGATGCAAATGAACAATGTTTACCCGTCCTCCACGTCGCCTGAACCCAGATGTCCTCGCTGCTTGTGTACGCCGGAAGACGCGCTTCGTCAATCTGACTCTGCATCTGCGCCGCGACGCGCTCCGGAGACACGGCGAGAGAGAGCGGCGTCGGTAACAACTGCAGGCGTTTTGCACACGATCTCCCTAACGCAGATAGATAGAGATAAGGTTGAAAAGCGGCAAAGTTCCCCTTGAAGACTTGTATGAGAACAAGACAGGTATAATAGACAGCTCCCCAGCCTTCGACTCAGTTGGCTTTATTAAATGTCTTCCTCGGTTTACTTTAATGCAAGTCTGAGCATTTTGGCGAATCCTCACTCCAAACTGGAAATGAATGATATAATGCAATAGAAACAAATGAAACATTTTGTTTCTCAATGAGCCCCATTGTCATCCAATAACCAGTAACCAAATCACCACAATCCATTTGTGTTGCCGCTAGCAACTTAACATCTATCCAGTGATACAACCATCTTTCTACAAAAGTAATATAACGTGACCGGATTGAATCATCGGCTGAGCACCAACAACTGGCTCTTATTTTGCCAGGTGTGTCGTGGATTTGCTGTTGTTTCTGACATCACAAGTGGGAACGTCTGCCCAGATCCATCTAGATGGCGTCCAATTGGTTGATTTATGTCGATCTGATCCATCGCGGATCCATCACGGAAACATCCACCGAATGAGACATTTGTGACATCGCAAGTGGGAGTCTGCACCCGTATCCGTTTGGATAAACTAACCAGTCGGCTGGTGGAGTCAGAGATACAATCCCACTTGCGATGTCACACATGGACAGCTTTTAAAATGGCCTGCGATGGAGCGATCCCATTCTAAAGTGTACGTAACCTCGTAGATGTGTCGACAAACCATAAACGTGCCGCGCGTGGCGCACGGATATGGCAAAGTCAGGATTATTACTGGGAAGGCCATTCATCATGCCCCCTAAATTCTTATCGCTGACTAGCGCAGGCTATTTGATGTCACTCACTTTGTTATCGCCAACTATTACCTCCAGCCAGCTCCATTGGCTGCCTTCTGACCGTTTTATTGTGTCCGATTTCATTTCATCGCGCACAAAAAAACGGCGAAGCGACTGCTGCCTTTTGACCGGCCTGTGATCCGTGTTTGAAGCCGCGTGGGTCGTTGGTTTGCATTTTAAATGATGAGCCCCCGAACACGATCGTATCCCCGAGCATTCGATGCGCTGCTCAACCAAATTAATTGGAATATCATGACAATATCATCACAACCAATGATTCACCAACTGAACATGTAGCTATCTTTGTCTTTTTAAAACCTCGTTGAAACTTTGGAACTGAAACTATGAACCGCAGACACTAATTATTGTCATTGTTGGAACCTTAGTATTCGCATTCTGCAGGGTTTAAATTTGTACGGTTTTGGAGAAAGGATGCTACATAGCTTGTCTATCAAAGAAGAGAAAAGTTATTGTTCTTATACTAGCTTACGGATGTTTAGTGGAAAATCTTTCTGTTGGATGTACACATATACTGTGTGCATGTGTGTGCAGTATATATCACCATTTTGAAACAAAGAAATAAAGAGGACAACAAATCGAGCAAAGGGCCTGTCATTGCTCCCGAACTTGTGAAACGTTGTCTTACACGTCTATATTTACTAGTATAGTTATTTGTGGAACATGAAAGCTGCACATTTCTGTCAGGACGGGCAGGGCCGGCCCACCGTAACAACCCCAATCACATCATGCAGAAGGAAACGTATTCTGTCATAAAGGTGACATCCGGCATACTTCCCCCAGCATTAATATTTCATGCGGACCCCTCTAAATAAATTCACAGGATGTCAGAAGTGTGTGTGTGTGTGTGTGTGTGTGTGTGTGTGTGTGTGGTGTGTGTGTGTGTTGGTGTATGCATCAAGGGAGGACCCCGAGGGTTGTGACGAAGAGGCCATATACGATGAATCAAGAACAGTCTGTGATGTAGTTTATGGTGTAACCCATTAAATAGTCCTGGTCCACAACACGGCGCTGTGTTGCTCACGCACACACCTCCCCCCCCCCGAGGTGATCATATATGTGTATTTATATATATACGCCATATATTACAATGTGGGTGACTCGGGTATTAGGTATGTCTATATTAAAGGTTGTTTTTTTTTTATATATAAGAGGGTCCGGCTTCATATGAGTGTTGCCGGTGTTCAAACCGTGAGACCCTTTAATCGAGAGCACAGATGATGTAAATGGTCCAACTTTTTTCCAATCTTTTTGCGGGAAAGAGAGTTTCATGTGGCACCAGACGGCTATTAGAAAATGATCAGCGTTATGAATAGGAGCTGGGGTTGGGGTTGGGTGGGTGGCGGGGGGGGGGGGGGGGTTAGGGAGGTTATCTCGCTCCAGGAGTCATAAAGCTCGTCTGAACCATCAACGTCCACAACCACACATCTGGGAACACCAACACTCAAGCCACAGTTTACTATTGCTCATGACAAAAAAATCCATTCATAATGATTTTTCTACATCGTTTCCAATCTATTTACAGTAGGCCTATATTGATTTATTTACGATACATGAATCAGCGTCGATGATTAAACGGTCGTGGGTCGTGATCTTGCCAAGCAGGAGTGTCCATTGGTTTGCCCAGCTCCTGGGATGCAAAGGACACTTGGAGAAAAAAGGCTTACATTTGAATAAAGCAAACAAAAATATGATGGTTTATGAATCCCAGCACAAAGGTTCTCCGTTTGAACTGAGAGCGGTCGGTACAGTGAGAGTTGTTTTTTCTACAGTACTTTGCAGTTTCTCGGACAAGTTGTGATCGTAACGCAGGCCCGTTGTGTTCTCTGCAGTCTCAAGGAACCTAATGAGCTTCTGATGACTAGATTGGACACTTCTGTTCCTCAGCCTACCTCTTTCTTTGCGAGTTGCAGCGACGGCGCCAAATCCGGTTGAAACGGGGCCATGTTCTGAAGAAGTCACATTTTGTATTTCTTCCAGCAGACAGATTTATACAGTAGGAGGGCTGGCGACGGCAAGAAAATAAAGATAGTCTGAAAGCCCGAGTATTTCATTATCTTTTAGGAAGTTTTGCATGAATGCAAGAGAAATTGGCATTGCTGAGCGGAGTGCTCGGGTTGGGGCGTAGGGTCTGACTAACGTTTGGAGGTAGGTAGGGTCTGACTAACATTTGGAGGTACTGTAGGTAGGCGGCGGTTCCGTTGACAGGCACACACACCCAGAAATACAATTAACCTCCACACAATTTTCTCTGAAACGTTCCTTTTCCATTCAATTATATTGCAGACACACTCACCTGACGATGTGTTTGCTCCTACCGATGATGCACATTTGTAAAGTGCTCAAAAGTGACACTGTGCTTTTATTTGTGTTTGTAACTTTCTATTTTGGGTCTTATCTGTCTTTTTTCTTTTTTTTTTTCTCAGACAAAACAGAAATCACACGACGATGTGACAGACTCTCTGGCAGGTTGTTACTGATGGTTCACCGTCGTCGACGCTGAGCTGTCACTTTACATTTCGTCCGACCCCAGCGGTAGCGGACGCCCCGGTGAGTGAGGGCCAAAAGGCCACGGTGACAATAGAAGTGTGCCACCGGCTCCATGGGGGTCAGGAGACGGTAATGCCCTGTCTGCAATGAATCAATGCACGTGTCAGCTCACCCCAGCCTCGTGAGGAGGTAGGAGGACTGCTCGGACCGCATTACCTCCCGCCGCCCGGAGAGAGAGAGAGTTATTTTAAAACGTTCCCCCACGTTAACACTTTTCATGAATCCCTGGAGGGGAAATCATGCATCTGGGCGGACACTCCCATTTGTGATGTCACTACAGGGTACATTTTTGCCATGGCTAATCAACACGGCACCTGGTGGTTACGTAAGGGCCCTTTAAAACAATGAGGACAACACCCGTCGTACTGGTGACGATGATGACCCTGGGGCTCGGGGATTTATTGCTGAAATAATGTTTCCACTCGAAGCCTGCCGCGGTTATTGTGCGACTTTATTTCCCTACGATGATCAACACACTTTATGGAGAGTGTGTTCTCGGGTTCACGAGCGGACGCGCGGGATGAGAAGGGTTTTCTGTGACGTCTCCTTCCGACGACAATAATTTAATTCTCCACTTAAACGGATTCATAGCTCGCGTCACTGTAAAGGCTCGTTTACGTCTTACAGATAATGTGCAGCTTGGCTTGACGGTTGCCGTTGCGGACCCCGCAGACGAGAGAGGAGTGGTACAGTGTGTGGCGGGTGTGTGTGTGTGTGTGTGTGTGTGTGTGTGTGTGTGTGTGTGTATGTTAATGGAAATGGTCATTAAATCATCATGCAACGAGGGGTGTATGTGTGGGAGTCAGGGCCACGTCCAGGAATGATGGGCCTGCCGTTCATCGGCCGACGGCGGGCAGAGCTGGTCGTGGGGGGGAGACCTTGGCCTGGTGGGAGGTAGGTGGTGGGTGGTGGGTGTGGGTGGTGGGTGGTAGGTGGTGGGTGGTAGGTGGTGGGTGGGTGGGTGGGTTAGCACCGTTGTCTGGGGGGCCAGCAAGGCATGTAGGGGGTTCTTTCAGCATTCAGTGCATGCAGCCACGCGGAGCCTTGTGGTGGTGGTGGTGGAGAGAGAGAGAGCCCACAGGGGGAAGCGACATGGCAGAATTTAGATGGATTTAAGGCTTGGGACGGTGACGCCAGTGTAATGAGAATAGAGTTGTAAGTTTTCCAAGAGGTTACTAGAACTTTCCCAGGGTCTCTGACAGTCCAAAGGGTTTCACACTTAAAGGGGCTGATTTGCTGTTTTAATGGTCTACAAGTGGCCTAACAAAAGACCTACAAATGCGGATCAAAACGTGGCTATTTTTATTTCCCGAAATGTTCCGGCAAATGGCGCTTCCCCGGGGGAGTTTCAAAACTACAAATCGCCCTATCTTTAAGCTGGACCACCCCCCCCCCCCCACTTCCCCGGCAAAATCACCCTGACCAATCAGCTTGGACTTTGGCTCTGTGAGGTTCGGTTGCCTTGTTGTTATTTGCCTGAAAAGCTGTTGTCTGCAGTGAATACCAATCTACAGATCAAATAACACGACAGTCTGAACCAAGTCTTACTTCTGAATGATTTATGCCCGAATACACCGAAAAGGAAATCTTAAGCGGCAAAGGTGTGCTCAGTCCTGCCGTTTAGTGTCTCTCATTCAAGTAATAAAGTATCACTGCATTTGACAAATAGTTTTACGGCTATATTCAGTATTTAGTAGTATTACCATTACAAATCCACTATTTTATTAGTTTTCACGTGCACTTTCAGCATTGCATTCATCCCAGGCCTATATGCCTCATAATACATGTATAATGCCTTAATAACCTATTAATATATCTAGCTTTGATGCTTAGTTATATGACAAGTCAATGTATCAACGTCAAGAGTATCAGGCTCAAACCTTTACATTGTACATTTTATTTATGTATTTACATTGCACAATACATTCATAGGTTCTGTGAGACAATTACTTTTGCTTTGGACGTAGCGTCGGCAGCATATCTCAGTTGAATGACAAGCAAGTGCCACAGAGTCTGTGCTCTTTTTGTGGAGATGGAGGTGGCTGGGGAGTTTTTAGCACAGGACAACATTGGGGGCTGAGCCCAAAGGTAAGCAGAATAGGGGGGTACATATACAGTATGCGTGTGTGTATATATATATATATATATATATATATAGTGCAGCGTAATGCATTGATAAAACACATGAAGGCCTTGACACGAGTTCAAATCAAAACTCGGTTGTTGTTCATTCGTTGACATTGCCGACGTTCACTTCCCGATGACCCAGCCTCGCTGCACGAGACAGCGAAGCTCACCGGGCACTCTGGATTATATTAACTCTGCTCATGTTGCTCATCTTCCACCGCCACACCTGGCTCCCACCCACCCCCGCCACACCCGTCACAATGCTCCGTTTTTATTCTTGTTATATTTTTTTTTGTACAAAACTAACAAAACAAAAAAAAAAGGACCCGTCGTGACAAAGTGATAATGACCTTGCGACTTTTTAAGAGGACATCGGGTTTTTTTGGGACTGCCGGAGGGGCAGAGAGGAGGCTGGAAAGCGAATGAGCTAACTCACGGGTATGGTGTTCACCTCCGTCACCCTGGCATCCGTAAAAACAAAACTTACGCCAATTGCACTCGGGAGGCCAAACTAGGGCAAGCAAACCTCAGCATTTCATACCGCTGGAGCAAGTGTGTAATTGGAAGCTCCTACCCTGCTGTAATATATGGCAGCCATTGTGTATTTTACTGTTTATTGTTTATTTATTATTATCATGCCGACGAGCCCTTTCAGCCATTTCAAATATCTATCCATGTGTGACATCACAAGTAGGAGTGTCCATCCTAGATGCATAATGGACACGTCGGCCCACCAGGAGTTCCCCCGATCGAGTCCCTCCAGCCCACTGCTAAAATGTGACGTCACGGAAGGAATAGATTTTGATAATTGATTGCGATGGCAACATCAAGATGGAGGCCGGTGGTAAAATAAGATATAAATGTACATTTTTGTAAATACATCCTCCTGCAACGGTTGTATATACACAATCAATGCATGAAATTACGATTATTGCATCACAAGGGTGTGCAGTGGCTGGGCACGGTCGCGGGCTGAACCAATCATGTTCTACTACAAGACTTAATTAACTTACCTTGACTCTTCCCGTGACGCACGGCTAACGTATCATCACCCGAGCACCGCGAGTACAGCACGCTAACGCTAACTCAAAGAGATGAAGCAACGTTGTGAAATTTCAGTGGAATCGTCAAAACCGATTCCACAAGTTCTTTGTGTCGAGGTAGATTCCTGCTCCTTTATTCTTTTGATGTATTTCACGCGCGGGCGTAATTGATTTCGCTCGCTTCCCGTCATGCTTTTGCCCACAATTTGCGGCGCATTATGCCACCTGAACTCCCCTGAACCTTGGGTGTAATGGAATGGCTTCGGGCGGGCAAGATATGCAGTATCTCCAGGAAGCTGGACACCATTTCGCTGCTGGTAGAAGAACATGGACAGACATTGAGGAGCCATTGGTGAATGTCTCTCTCTCTCTCTCTCTCTCTCTCTCTTTCTCTGGAGTGATAGGCCTGTCATAATTGGTTGCTTGTTTTAAAAAAATGTCTCGAAGGTTGTGTGTTAAAAACCAAAGTCACCGGGAACAAGAGTCTGTTGGCCAAGGGTTTGGGTTTGAAAGGCGCGTCACATGGAAGTAGCAGTGAAACACTGAAGCGTAGTTCACATTGGGGTCAGAGTTGTGTGTGTGTGTGTGTGTGTGTGTGTGTGTGTGTGTGTGTGTGTGTGTGTGTGTGTGTGTGTGTCTGTGTGTCACCACTGTGATTGGTAGAGACGAGGAGCCAATGTACAGCAAACCCATGCCCAGGCCATCCTCGACTTCTTTTGTGTTTCTGAAGCGCGAAAGTGAATCTGGAGTCTGAAAATGCGACCGAAATCCCGAATGGACCTGGACGGCCCACGCTGAGCGCCACAACGTCGGCCCACACACACCCACCGTAGTCCCGTTGGGTTGGTTCCACGCTTCCGTGAACTCAGTAGCGTTGCGCGCTAACGGCCTCTCGTCGAACCGTCGAGCAATCCTAGTTCCCTGGGAGTGAAATGTGCAGTGAAAGGTTTCATAGTGGAGTGTTAATGTTTAGTTTTGGTTTATATATATGGGTATACATATACATATATATATATATACTGTATATATAGACTAGTTTTGGTGTGTCTAGTGGCCTCAATGTGCTACATTCATTCAATAGTATGTGGTTTGAGTTTGATTCACAAATTCATAAAACTGCCAAGATGAACATTAACAATTTACCAACTCGCCACAATACATATTCAATCCACCACAGCTCAGAGACGAGACCATAGTCTCTCCAAGGACACTATTCTAATTTTTCAGGGGCGGCGGCAGGGGGGGGGGGGGGGGGGGGGTGGATGTGCAAGTGGGAAGAAAAAAATAACATCAGCTTCATCTTTATTTTATTTCAGGCTTTTAATTGTCTGCCCACCGCTCTCCCACATGAAAAATATAACGCCACAGAAACTGAAATAAAAGCAATATGCTGTTTGTGTCCACCAATTAAAATTGTAATCCCGTGTTCACGGCGTTAAAGCTTCTATCATTTGTTTGTGCTAATGCTGCCCTTCACTAACGCAGAACTTCCTGACAGCGCTGCTGCCACAGCGAAGTCTTTGAAATGCATAATACGTTCATAAATAAATTTGCTTGTGTTTATTCTGCCTTTCGTCTTAATTGCGAGGATGCACTGATATTTCCAGATGAATAAAGTCTGAAATGTTGCTTGACAACTCAAGAGGCGTCATGTAGGGAGGGGGGGGGGGAGGGGGGGGGGGGGGGGGGGGCGGTGTGTATATGCTTCTATGTTTGTTTCTTTGCTTCTTCTTTACATGTGTAACGGGGACGTCGACCCACACACACATTTGATTTTGTCTGATGTGCCAGACAAAAACAAGAACACATTGTCATCACAACAAAGGACATGAATCAGTGAGAAAGATCGTGTGTGACAATGGCACACAGACACACACACACACACACACACACACACACACACAGACAGACACACACACACACACACACAAAATCGTAACCTTCAAATAAGTAGTCCAATTGTTCTTTTCTGTTGAGCTGGCAGAATTTCACGAATTCATTTTTAAAGGCCTCCTGTAATCCATTTCAAATCCAGCAACTTGTGACATCACAAGTGGGAATGTAGATGCAGGTGTATGATGGACAGACCAAGTGTAAACCTGGCAGGTGTTCCGGTCCCACCCATTGACCTTTGGGGTCTTACGTCAACATATCACACCTAGATCATCTATAATCGTACAAACCGTACAAAAGTACTCTTTGTACTCCACAGAGATAGATCGTAAACGCTTGACTCGGATACTTGGATGCGTTCACAGGCCAGCGTTGACCTCTCCAATACGGCGGCAACGTTGACTTATCGCGGGAACGGGCCGAAGAACGCGGCGTCCCCACGTGGGTATGATGTCTACGGTCCCACTGAGTCAACTTCTTCCAGCCAGTAGGACACGCCCACATTGTGATGTCCACAAAAGGCATCTATTTTTTGAAACGGGCTAAACACTACACCTGGTGGTAAGTAGCGGGCTTTAAGGAAGCATAGCAAGTAATCAATTAATGGCGACGACAGCTTTCCTTGTCTCCGCCATGAAGGTTAAGTGTTTTAATTTTGCGTATAGCTTACCGCCAGCGTCACGTTAAGCGGTATAGCGGCGTTTTTTGATAATTGAACGGGGTAATGCTGGAATTAATTACAAAAAAAAAAACATCATATGCCCACATTTTTTTGGACGCATAATATTTTTCTGCTGCAAGGTAAACAAGGTTCACAGCACTTCCATCATGACGGCGGCTAATTGAAATTCCTCCAAAACGCGGTCGACAGTATAAGCACATCCGCACGCACTCGCCCTATGCACACGGCTACACAACCAATGGAGCTTTGGTCTTGTCTACCTACAGTACATCTTCAAAAAAGTAAAAGAGAAACACAGAGGATTTCACCACGTTGAAAAAGTGAGGGCATCACAGAGAAGCTCGCTTAAATGTTTTCATTTCAAGGTGATCAGGAGAGAGAGAGAGAGAGCAAGAGAGAGAGAGAGAGAGAGAGAGAGAGGGCAGGGGGGGTAATAGAGAGGCATCAACAGCAAAGGAGTGTTCCAGATTGAAAGATGAAGGAAATGATAAGAGAGAGAGAGAGAGAGAGAGAGAGAGAGAGAGCGTCAGACGCAACAGTTAAACAACACGGAAACATCTGCTCAGACCTCCCCCAATTATCCAAGCTGCGTAATCCAGCTGTGTCTCCCTCGCCCCGCCGGTTCCGCCATGTGGCACTCAGACCAGCGCGGCGCTCACAGGCTGTCCAGGGACGCCCGGATGCTTCCTGAGGCGTCCGCGGGAGAGAGAGCAAACCCTGGCCGTTCCCCCGGCCGTTCTCACCGCACGGCAAGCAGATATCATCGTGTTGAGTTACGTACGTTTAGTGACGAGAGGCAAGAGAGACATAGGGGTATCTGGGGGTTTTTGTTGTTGTCAAGAAACGCCATATTTATGCTCCTTATCATCGTTCTAATTTGACTCTTGCGTTGCGGGAGACCGGGATAGCGATTCAACTCTCTCTCACCGTATAAAGAGAGAGAGGGCGGGGGGGGGGCGGGGGTTAGTAGTGGTCATGGAACCATCCCATGCCATCAATATCTGTTGTCGACCTTAAAAAGCCCCCTATTTTATCCCCAGCTGTGGTAGTCCTAGAGTGACATCACAAGTGGGGTCTGAGTGACCACTCACATGTATGATGGAAAGATTGACCTCCCGATACATATTCTAATAATAGATCAATGACTTGTCAATCATTTGCAGTAATTGTGGCCTCGCAGCACATGTGTTTTCTGCATCGATGTTGTTATTGACAATATGGTTACAGGAGGCAGGATAATATAGTCGTTGCTACGGGGATAGACTCCCGGATGGAAGGTGCTGGGTTCAATCCCCACTGTCGGCAGTCTACCTGCACATGTGCTGAATGCACACTGTACAGTATGTGTCTGCTATGACCAAATATAAGAAATGTCAAATGGAAAATGTCAATATAAAAAAAAGGCCAATTTGAACATTTATTGAATAGCATTCTCTCAGCAATTGTCCTGTTTGATTCAAGATTCAAGATTCAAGACGTTTATTGACTAGTTTTGTTTCCTGAATATCTTACCTATATTTTTCCTTATGCTTGTTCACTGTAAATGTATACATTTATTATTTTATTTTATTATTCTATTGTTATTCTCAATGTAAATGTAAATATAAATGTATTACTCTACTATTCTATTGCTATGTTTATGTTGTTGGTATTTTGAGCAACCTCTGGCACAAGAATTTCCTTCGGGATTAATAAAGTTCTATCTTATCTTATCTTATCTCTAATTGTCACATATGTACACATACAGGATGTGCAGTGAAACGAAAAAGTGCCGATGCCCAGCGGAATGTACAACAGAACAATACAATACAAATAATGTTAATTGGAGGGATCATATTTACAGTATTTATAGTCGACCCACACACACATTTGATTTTGTCTGATGTGCCAGACAAAAACAAGAACACATTGTCATCACAACAAAGGACATGAATCAGTGAGAAAGATCGTGTGTGACAATGGCACACAGACACACACACACACACGCACACACACACACACACACACACACACACACACACACACACACACACACACACACACACACACACACACACAAAATCGTAACCTTCAAATAAGTAGTCCAATTGTTCTTTTCTGTTGAGCTGGCAGGATTTCACGAATTACAGGTCTCCTGTAATCCATTTCAAATCCAGCGACTTGTGACATCACAAGTGGGAATGTAGACGCAGGTGTATGATGGACAGACCAAGTGTAAACCTGGCAGGTGTTCCGGTCCCACCCATTGACCTTTGGGGTCTTACGTCAACATATCACACCTAGATCATCTATAATCGTACAAACCGTACAAAAGTACTCTTGGTACTCCACAGAGATAGATCGTAAACGCTTGAATATAAAACGACTCGGATACTTGGATGCGTTCACAGGCCAGCGTTGACCTCTCCAATACGGCGGCAACGTTGACTTATCGCGGGAACGGGCCGAAGAACGCGGCGTCCCCACGTGGGTATGATGTCTACGGTCCCACTGAGTCAACTTCTTCCAGCCGGTAGGACACGCCCACATTGTGACGTCACAAAGGCATCTATTTTTGAAACGGCTAAACACTACACCTGGTCGTGAAGTAGCGGGCCTTTAAGGAAGCAATACAAGTATCCAATTAATGGCGACGACAGCTTTCCTTGTCTCCACCACGAAGGTTAAGTGTTAATTTTGCGATAGCTTACCGCCAGCAGTCACGTTAGCGGTATAGCGGCGTTTTTTGATAATTGAACGGGGTAATGCTGGAATTAATTACAAAAAAAAAACATCATTATGCCAACTTTTTTTTTGGACGCATACATATTTTTCTGCTGCAAGGTAAACAAGGTCACAGCACTTCCATCATGACGGCGGCTAATTGAAATTCCTCCAAATTCCGCGACCGACAGTATAAGCACATCCGCACGCACTCGGCCTATGCACACGGCTACACAACCAATGGAGCTTTGGTCTTGTCTACCTACAGTACATCTTCAAAAAAGTAAAAGAGAAACACAGAGGATTTCACCACGTTGAAAAAGTGAGGGCATCACAGAGAAGCTCGCTTAAATGTTTTCATTTCAAGGTGATCAGGAGAGAGAGAGAGAGAGAGAGAGAGAGAGAGAGAGAGAGAGGGCAGGGGGGGTAATAGAGAGGCATCAACAGCAAAGGAGTGTTCCAGATTGAAAGATGAAGGAAATGATAAGAGAGAGAGAGAGAGAGAGAGAGAGAGCGAGACAGAGAGAGAGAGAGAGAGATATGGACAGCTGTCGTACTCGGTAATTTTTGGAGCAACGCTCTGGCACAAATTTCGCTTCGGGATTTAAATATAGTTCTATCTTATCTTATCTTAATCTTATCTATTGTCACATATGTCACACATACAGGATGTGCAG
>PIJE02001273.1:14184-26426 GCA_002895965.2 Coryphaenoides rupestris | reverse complement strand
TGGGCTGTCGCTACTCGCTGAAGCTTTTACTTCTGCTGCTTAAGTCAAAAGGTCCCACTTTTCCTCCGCCGTCCCGCCCCGCCGCTGTCTCTCCCGGCAGCCTCGGGGGCGCACCTCTATGTGGACTCTTTGTGCGACCAATTTTCGTCGTGAGCCGACAACCAACACGGCCCCCCCTCCCCCCCCCCCCCCCACACACAACACACACCACACCAACACACACACCAACACACACACAACACACACAACACACACCACAACACCCACCACCACAACTGCCAGGGAGGCATATCAATGTGCTGCTTGCTAGCCACCAAGAGGCCAGAGCGGCTACAGCAAGGAACGACAGGGTCCAGCCAGATCCCTCATTTGATTTAGCAAATAAAAAAAATGTACGAATCCTCGGTAACACACTGAGTGTGGAGAAAACAAATATGTTGTATCAATGTGTAGTATATGCAACTGTTTTTTTTTTCTTCCCCATACGTAAATCCTCCAATTCTTCTTATGCACAGCCAATGTGGATAAAAACCCCATTTGAAGCTGATCAACGCTGAACCGACGGTCTGTTAATACCACCGCGACATCAGAGTCAGGTTTGCTCGGAAGAGACAAATGGCTGTACGTGTTGCTTAACCCAGCATGACTCTGAACCTGCTAATTGTTACCTGGGTTGTCTTTCATGAATGATTCCGTGTTATGTTGTGCTTAGGTTCCCGGGTGAACCCCAGCGTCTGCACTGGCCGACCAGTAGGCAGCTAAGTGTGCCGTAGAAAACTAAAGACGAAGTAGTAACACATTGCCCGACCTCACCTCGTTCACAAAGCTCAAACCAATCACATCTTTAAGCCTGTCGTACACGACGGAGAGCTTCTTGGAGAAAACGTCGTGTTGTTGCCCGTCTGACACGAGAAGTCCCGGAAAGGAGGACTTTTGAAAAAAAAACCGTCAGCCGCAACAGTTAAACAACACGAAACATCTGGCTCAACTCCCCATTATCCAAGCTGCGTTAATACAGCATGTGCAGTGAAACGAAAAAGTGCCGATGCCCAGCGGAATGTACAACAGAACAATACAATACAAATAACGCTAATTGGAGGGATCATATTTACAGTATTTATAGCAAAAAGAGCAGGAATGATAAATGCAAACAAATAGGCATGTAAACAACAAGGCAATATAAAAAACCAAAAAATATATGAAAAAAGTATAGAATCAAGTGAGTACAGACCATGTATGTTTGCATATATGTACTGTATGTCATAAGTTATGTAGCTTATGTAGTACAACTATGTGAGTGCATGTACTGTGTACTAACTATGTGTGTATGTGAGTGTGTGCATGGGAGGGACAGTGATGGGGCCTTGGTGAGGTCAGAGTTCACAGACCTGAGAAACTCTGTATTAGTCTCTCTGTTCTAGCAGCGTGACTGCAGAGGCGCAGCAGCTGGAACACTTCATTGTTGGGGTGGTGATTTCGAAGATTTTTCAAGGACTTTATTTGTCACAAACACATACAGGATATTCAGTGAAATGAAAAGTGGCGAGGCTCAGCGGAATGTACAAAAGAATACTATAGATAACTCAATACTCAGAATATTTACAATATTCTGAGGATCCTTCATGATCCTGCAGGCCCTGTTTCGACACTTCCTGGAGTACAGGTCCTGCAGGGTGGGGAGTGTAGTGCCAATTGTGCGTTCAACTGAACCCACTCCCCTCTGTAGAGCCCTCCTGTCCTGAGAGGAGCTGTTGCCGAACCAGGCAGTGATGCTTCCTGTCAGGATGCTCTCCACCGCACCAGCGTAGAAGGTCGGAAGAATCCTCCGGCAGACACTGAATTTCCTCAGCTGCCTGAGGTGGTAGAGATGCTGCTTCGCCTTCCTCACTCAATGTGTGTAGTCCAAGTCAGATTCTCTGTGATGTGGACTCCCAGGTACCTGTAGCTGTTCATCCTCTCCACAGCAGTCCCATTAATCCCCCAGTTGTGTGTAAGTCCTCTGATGTTGTTGTGTCCTCCTAAAGTCCACAATTAGCTCCTTAGTTTTGGAGACATTCAGCATGAGGCTGTTGTCCTGGCACCAGAGTGACAGGTTAGCAACTTCCTCTAGGTAGTCCTTCTCATCGTTACCAGAGATCAGGCCCAGAACCACTGTGTCATCCTCAAACGTGATGATGGTGTTGGAGCTCAACCTGGTCACACAGTCATGTGTGTACAGGGAGTACAGTAGGGGACTGAGGACGCAACCCTGGGGGGATCCTGTGTTCAGGGTGAGGGGTTTGGAGGTGTGTCTGCCCACCCTGACCATCTGGGGTCTGGCGGCCAGGAAGTCCAGGATCCAGGTGTTGAGTCCCGGCTCAACCAGCCAGTCTGGTGGGGACTATGGTGTTGAAAGCTGCACTATAGTCAATGAACAGCAGTCTCACATATCCCCCCTTCCCACTGTCAAGATGAGAGAGGGAGCTGTGCAATACCTGGGAGACAGCTGTCGTACTCGGGGCTTACTCTCTGTCTGCTTAAGTCAAAAGGTCCACTTATTCCTCCGCGTCCTCGGCCCCGCCGCTGTCTCTCCCGGAGCCTCGGGGGCCGCACCTCTATGTGGACTCTTTGTGGAGCCATTTTGTCTACCCACCACCACCCCCCCCCCACACACACACACACACACACACACACACACACACACACAAACACACACAAACACACACAAACACCCACACACACAAACTGCCAGGCGAGGCAATCTCAATGGTGCTCTGCTGCCACCAAGAGGCCAGAGCGGCTACAGCAGTGAACGACCAGGTCCAGCCAGATCCCTCATTTGTATTTTAGCAAAAAATAAAAAAAATGGTACAAAATCCCTCGGTAAACATCTGAGTGTGGAGAAAACAAATATGTTGTAATCAATGTGTGTATATGCACACCTGTTTTTTTTTCTCTCCCCATAGTAAATCCTCAAATTACTATGCTTATGCACAGCCAATGTGGATAAAAAAAACACCATTTGAAGCTGATAAACCTGAAACCCGAAGGTCTGTTTAATTACCCACCGCAGCTCAGAGTCAGGGTTTGCCGGAAGGAAAATGGCTGTAACGTGTGCATTAACCCAGCATGACTCTGAGACCTGCTAAATATGTTACCTGTGTTGTCTTCCCATGTAAATTGATCCTGTGTTAGGTTTTGTTGCTGTAGGTTCCCGGGTGAACCCCAGCGTCTGCACTGGCCGACCAGTAGGCAGCTAAGTGGCCGTAGAAAAGCTAAACGACGAAGTAGTAACACATGCCGCCGACCTCACCTCGTCAAAGGTCAAACAATCACATCTTTAGCACCTTCGTACACGACGGAGCTTCTGAGAAAAACGTCGTGTTGTTGCCACGTCTGACACGAGGAAGTCGGAAAGGAGGACTTTGAAAAAAAAACCGTCAGACGCAACAGTTAAACAACACGGAAACATCTGCTCAGACCTCCCCCAATTATCCAAGCTGCGTAATCCAGCTGTGTCTCCCTCGCCCCGCCGGTTCCGCCATGTGGCACTCAGACCAGCGCGGCGCTCACAGGCTGTCCAGGGACGCCCGGATGCTTCCTGAGGCGTCCGCGGGAGAGAGAGCAAACCCTGGCCGTTCCCCCGGCCGTTCTCACCGCACGGCAAGCAGATATCATCGTGTTGAGTTACGTACGTTTAGTGACGAGAGGCGAGAGAGACAGAGGGGTATCTGGTATTTATAGCAAAAAGACTGCAAGAATGATAAAATGCAAACAAATTAGGCATGTAAACAACAAGGCAATATAAAAAACAAAAAAATATGAAAAAGTGAGAGAATCAAGGGTGAGTAACAGACCATGTATGTTTGCATATATGTACTGTATGTCATAAGTTATGTAGCTTATGTTAGTACAACTATGTGAGTGCATGTACTGTGTACTAACTATGTGTGTATGTGAGTGTGTGCATGGGAGGGACAGTGATGGGGCCTTGGTGAGGTCAGAGTTCACAGTCCTGAGAAACTCTGTATTAGTCTCTCTGTTCTAGCAGCGGGACTGCGGAGGCGCAGCAGCTGGAACAGTTCATTGTTGGGGTGGTGATTTCGAAGATTTTTCAAGGACTTTATTTGTCACGTACACATACAGGATATTCAGTGAAATGAAAAGTGGCGAGGCTCAGCGGAATGTACAAAAGAATACTATAGATAACTCAATACTCAGAATATTTACAATATTCTGAGGATCCTTCATGATCCTGCAGGCCCTGTTTCGACACCTCCTGGAGTACAGGTCCTGCAGGGTGGGGAGTGTAGTGCCAATTGTGCGTTCAACTGAACCCACTCCCCTCTGTAGAGCCCTCCTGTCCTGAGAGGAGCTGTTGCCGAACCAGGCAGTGATGCTTCCTGTCAGGATGCTCTCCACCGCACCAGCGTAGAAGGTCGGAAGAATCCTCCGGCAGACACTGAATTTCCTCAGCTGCCTGAGGTGGTAGAGATGCTGCTTCGCCTTCCTCACTCAATGTGTGTAGTCCAAGTCAGATCCTCTGTGATGTGGACTCCCAGGTACCTGTAGCTGTTCATCCTCTCCACAGCAGTCCCATTAATCCCCCAGTTGTGTGTAAGTCCTCTGATGTTGTTGTGTCCTCCTAAAGTCCACAATTAGCTCCTTAGTTTTGGAGACATTCAGCATGAGGCTGTTGTCCTGGCACCAGAGTGACAGGTTAGCAACTTCCTCTAGGTAGTCCTTCTCATCGTTACCAGAGATCAGGCCCACAACCACTGTGTCATCCTCAAACGTGATGATGGTGTTGGAGCTCAACCTGGTCACACAGTCATGTGTGTACAGGGAGTACAGTAGGGGACTGAGGACGCAACCCTGGGGGGATCCTGTGTTCAGGGTGAGGGGTTTGGAGGTGTGTCTGCCCACCCTGACCATCTGGGGTCTGGCGGCCAGGAAGTCCAGGATCCAGGTGTTGAGTCCCGGCTCAACCAGCCAGTCTGGTGGGGACTATGGTGTTGAAAGCTGCACTATAGTCAATGAACAGCAGTCTCACATATCCCCCCTTCCCACTGTCAAGATGAGAGAGGGAGCTGTGCAATACCTGGGAGACAGCATTGTCTGTGGATCAGTTTGGCTGGTAGGTGAACTGCAGCGGGTCGATGGAGGGAGGTTGCTGCCAAATGCTTTGTGGATGGAAGGTTACCGCCACTGTTAATAAACCCTTCATAATAAAATAAGACTACACGTTGGCCGACTCTACATCTAGAACTGTGAATAAACACGGATCATAAGACCCCCAGCTATGGCCAAACCACTCAGTAGAGCTCCCAGAGGGTATTGCCAAGGCACAACAGTATCCTGGTATGAATAATACACACCTCAACAATATTCTTGGAGAATCATCTTAGCTTTAGGACCTCAAACACAATATAACAAATAAAGACACACTCGCTGGTGAGGCAATAAGGTTACACAACTCAAAGTCAATATGAATTCCAACCTGAAGCCTTTACAATGAAGCAGGATTTAGGGTTAACAGGACGGTGGTTTACTTTTTACCTGTGTACATCGCCATGGAAACTTGCTGAATAACTTGCTGAATAACACATGTTCGAGATAACACATTTTGGTAATTGATTCGCGTAAATGCACCACAGGTGTGCAGCCTCACCCAGCCCCAGTCTACTCTACTCAGCCTGACTCGGGCCAGGTGAGGCTGCTTAAACCAGCCACCAACCACACACACTCCTCACTGTTCAACAGACATGAAAGTGCCGACTATTGACGAATCAATTGTCTTCAATCAAGTCTGGAAAATGGCATCACCATTCCTGTTGGGAGTTGTGGATGTATTAATCTTGTGGGCCAGTAACTTTCCACTCAGCTGTTTGGCCTACGTGACTAGTTATCTGTGTGGCCTACGTGACTAGTTATCTGTTTGGCCTACGTGACTAGTTATCTGTTTGGCCTACGTGACTAGTTAGCTGTTTGGCCTACGTGACTAGTTAGCTGTTTGACCTACGTGACTAGTTAGCTGTTTGGCCTACGTGACTAGTTATCTGTGTGGCCTACGTGACTAGTTATCTGTGTGGCCTACGTGACTAGTTAGCCATGTGGCCTACGTGACTAGTTAGCTGTTTGGCCTACGTGACTAGTTAGCCATGTGGCCTACGTGACTAGTTATCTGTTTGGCCTACGTGACTAGTTATCTGTTTGGCCTACGTGACTAGTTATCTGTTTGGCCTACGTGACTAGTTATCTGTTTGGCCTACGTGACTAGTTATCTGTTTGGCCTACGTGACTAGTTATCTGTTTGGCCTACGTGACTAGTTAGCCATGTGGCCTACGTGACTAGTTAGCCATGTGGCCTACGTGACTAGTTATCTGTTTGGCCTACGTGACTAGTTATCTGTGTGGCCTACGTGACTAGTTATCTGTTTGGCCTACGTGACTAGTTAGCCATGTGGCCTACGTGACTAGTTATCTGTTTGGCCTACGTGACTAGTTATCTGTTTGGCCTACGTGACTAGTTAGCTGTTTGGCCTACGTGACTAGTTAGCTGTTTGACCTACGTGACTAGTTAGCTGTTTGGCCTACGTGACTAGTTAGCTGTTGTGCCTTGACGTGACTAGTTATGCCATGGTGGCCTACGTGACTATTAGCCATGTGGCCCTTACGTGACTAAGTTGATCTGTGTTTGGCCTACGTGACCTAGTTAGCCATGTTGGCCCTAACGTGACTTAGTTATCTGTTTTGGCCTACGTGACTAGTTACGCCATGTGGCCTACGTGCTAGTTAGCCAATGTGGCCTACGTGGACTAGTTATCTGTTTGGCCTACGTGACTAGGTTAGCCATGTTGCGCCTATCGTGACTAAGTTAGCCATGTGGCCCTAACGTGACTAGTTAATCTGTTTTGGCCTACGTGACTAGTTAGCCATGTGGCCTACGTGACTAGTTATCTGTTTGGCCTACGTGACTAGTTATCTGTGTTGGCCTACGTGACTAGTTATCTGTTTGGCCTACGTGACTAGTTAGCTGTTTGGCCTACGTGACTAGTTTATCTGTGTGGCCTACGTGACTAGTTAGCTGTTGGCCTACGTGACTAGTTATCTGTGTGGCCTACGTGACTAGTTATGCTGTGGCCTACGTGACTAGTTATCTGGACTAGGTTATACTGGTTTGGCCCTACCGTGACTAGTTTGGGCCTACTGACAGTTATCTGTTGGCCTATCGACTAGTTAGCCATGTGGCCTACGTGACTCAGTTTATCTGTGTGGCCCTACGTGACTAGTTAGCCATGTGGCCTACGTGACTAGTTAGCCGTGTGGCCTACGTGACTAGTTAGCTGTGGCCTACGTGACTAGTTATCTGTGTGGCCTACGTGACTAGTTATCTGTGTGGCCTACGTGACTAGTTATCTGTGTGGCCTACGTGACTAGTTATCTGTTTGGCCTACGTGACTAGTTATCTGTGCCTACGTGACTAGTTATCTGTTGGCCTACGTGACTAGTTATCTCGTTTGGCCTACGTGACTAGTTATCTGTTGGCCTACGTGACTAGTTAGCCATGTTGGCCTACGTGACTAGTTAGCCATGGCCGTGGTTTGGCCTACGTGACTAGTTATCTGTTTGCCTACGTGACTAGTTATCTGTTTGGGCCTACGTGACTAGTAGCCATTGTGGCCGTACGTGACTAGTTATCTGTTTGAGCCTACGTGACTAGTTTAGCTGTTTGGGCCTACGTGACTAGTAAGCTGTTTGGCCTACGTGACTAGTTTAAGCTGTTTGACCCTACGTGACTATGTTAGCTGTTTGGCCTACGTGACTAGTTATCTGTGTGGCCTACGTGACTAGTTAGCCATGTGGCCTACGTGACTAGTTAGCTGTTTGGCCTACGTGACTAGTTAGCCATGTGGCCTACGTGACTAGTTATCTGTTTGGCCTACGTGACTAGTTATCTGTTTGGCCTACGTGACTAGTTATCTGTTTGGCCTACGTGACTAGTTAGCCATGTGGCCTACGTGACTAGTTAGCCATGTGGCCTACGTGACTAGTTATCTGTTTGGCCTACGTGACTAGTTATCTGTTTGGCCTACGTGACTAGTTATCTGTGTGGCCTACGTGACTAGTTATCTGTTTGGCCTACGTGACTAGTTAGCCATGTGGCCTACGTGACTAGTTATCTGTTTGGCCTACGTGACTAGTTATCTGTTTGGCCTACGTGACTAGTTATCTGTGTGGCCTACGTGACTAGTTATCTGTTTGGCCTACGTGACTAGTTATCTGTGTGGCCTACGTGACTAGTTATCTGTGTGGCCTACGTGACTAGTTATCTGTTTGGCCTACGTGACTAGTTAGCCATGTGGCCTACGTGACTAGTTAGCCATGTGGCCTACGTGACTAGTTATCTGTTTGGCCTACGTGACTAGTTATCTGTTTGGCCTACGTGACTAGTTATCTGTGTGGCCTACGTGACTAGTTATCTGTTTGGCCTACGTGACTAGTTAGCCATGTGGCCTACGTGACTAGTTATCTGTGTGGCCTACGTGACTAGTTATCTGTGTGGCCTACGTGACTAGTTAGCCATGTGGCCTACGTGACTAGTTAGCCATGTGGCCTACGTGACTAGTTATCTGTGTGGCCTACGTGACTAGTTATCTGTGTGGCCTACGTGACTAGTTATCTGTGTGGCCTACGTGACTAGTTATCTGTGTGGCCTACGTGACTAGTTAGCTGTTTGGCCTACGTGACTAGTTATCTGTTGGCCTACGTGACTAGTTAGCTGTTTGGCCTACGTGACTAGTTATCTGTGTGGCCTACGTGACTAGTTATCTGTGTGGCCTACGTGACTAGTTATCTGTTTGGCCTACGTGACTAGTTAGCCATGTGGCCTACGTGACTAGTTAGCCATGTGGCCTACGTGACTAGTTATCTGTTTGGCCTACGTGACTAGTTATCTGTTTGGCCTACGTGACTAGTTAGCTGTTTGGCCTACGTGACTAGTTAGCTGTTTGGCCTACGTGACTAGTTAGCTGTTTGGCCTACGTGACTAGTTAGCTGTTTGACCTACGTGACTAGTTAGCTGTTTGGCCTACGTGACTAGTTAGCTGTTTGGCCTACGTGACTAGTTAGCTGTGTGGCCTACGTGACTAGTTAGCTGTTTGACCTACGTGACTAGTTAGCTGTTTGACCTATGTGACTAGTCAGCTTCACTCTTATCTGTTTGCCCCGGGAGACCTCTGAGACGCACTCGCAGGTGTTGTTGTGGGAACATGTTGCCTCTTCTATCGGGACTGGCTGTCCCGCAGAAGGTCTCAACCGGAGACCTTGCAGTCCCTGCTTCCTGGTCTGGGGCATGGAGACCCACATCTCTCTGTGTGGGTCACGTGAGGCCGTGGTATCCCTTCTTCAAGTTAACTGTCTGTCTGTCTGTTACATATCCACGTGGGGCCTGGTGTCCTGGCGTCTCCGGATTGGCTGTCTGGGGTGTGGGGACGGAAGGGTCTCCATGGACGGCCTTGTTGTCCCTGCTCCCTGAATGGCTGTCTTAGAGGCGTTTCCATGTCTGCTTCCCTTGATGATTTGTTGTGTCTATAGGCTATGTACATGTTCCTCTTTTTTTCCCATGCAAACTGTATATATGCTCTGTGTATCTGAATAAACTTTGAATCATTCCTGGTGAGACTGCCTTGTGTCACATTGATTCCCGAGCTCGCTGCTTTGCTACAGACAATCCAGAACCAGAACCCGAACTCGAGCCACAATAGATGACCACTCGAAACTGCGCATAACAATTCCTTTGTGAATTTGTGGACCTTGGTGCATGAATAGTGAGAGGGTCTCTTATAAATGCGAGTTTTTAGAGACTGACATAAACCGTTGGCTTTCCCTGACAAGTAGCATTATGAAACATAGTTTAGTTTATTTATTGAACCTTTATTTAATCATGAAAAGTTTCATTTGAGATTAAAAAAGATCTCTTCTACAAGAGTCCCCGGGCCAAGACAGGCAAGGCAGCAGCACAATTAAGAGCGTTACAGTAAATATATATGGAGAACGTCAGCGGAGGGAACAGCTTATCCTTGTCTGCTTCTTGAGCCGTATGTTGCCAGTGCGGCACGTCAAAGTTTGAACAACTGGTTTGAATTAAGTGTTCATATTTGTTCCTTATTTGCTCCCAAGACCGTCGAAAAGAAAGAATAAGTCTACAATGATTGGCTTACATGCCAGAGGAATACTACATCTAGGAATACTACATCTAAGCAACACATTCATTTAATGCAACACCCAATTGTAATTCTAGTCAGATCTACTCGTGCCTCAGTGATATTGATATGCATATTAACATCATTCACAGTCTGCAATTGTTTTGCCGACTTTCATCTCTGCCTTTGGCAGCAGCAACTGTTGCTATCCGCCTGGATTATATTTTTACATTCTTCATATTTGTTTAGCATCATAATTTGTCCATCTTGGAAATACATAATAAATATCTTGAAATATGCAGCTTTGGTAGACTCGTCCATGTTTATGATCATATCCGCAAACACGGCCCCCTATAGTGAGATTAGTAAAACCTGGGTTGACTTAAGGAGTTGATAACCACCGTTGTGACACCATGATGGCTCATCAACATCACACCTTAATAATAGACAGCACACACCAACCATGTATTTTGTATACTTTAGCTCGGTTTAGTCACAGCCATTTGGTCTGCATCCTTGATAATCATATGCACATGAAGTTGGTATCTCAGGATGTGTGGGGCAGACAAGGTCAAGAACACAATATAAAAATAACACATAATAATAAATGGAAATATTTATTGCATTAAGTATACAAAATTGAGAATGTCTTCCTCCTGACCTGAATAACCTCTCTCTCAAGCAGCAAAGATTGTTGCAGAAACAGAATGTACGCTCTGGCCAGTAGAACACACGTGCACACACACACGCACACACGCACACACACACACACACACGCACACAAGCGCACACACACACGTGCACACACTCTTAAAATCACAGCAATAGAAAAACGCACTGGGCCTCTACTTAGCATCCCATTGAACCCAGTGAGTTGGCGCATCGCAGAGTTCAAACAAAGCATGAAATAAAAAGTGTGTGTGTGTGCGTGTGTGTGTGTGTGTGTGTGTGTGTGTGTGTGTGTGTGTGTGTTGTGTGTGTGTGTGTTGCCGTTGGGAGAGGGGAATCATCGGTGTTGGGGCGTTAGGGTCTTCGGGTCTCGGGAGCGATGGCTTTGCTCGCGCCTTACAATCTTCGATTCATTCCGAAAGACCATTTTTATTTCATGCTTTGTTTGAACTCTGCGATGCGCCAACTCACTGGGTTCAATGGGATGCTAAGTAGAGGCCCAGTGCATTTTTCTATTGCTGTGATTTTAAGAGTGTGTGCACGTGCGTGTGTGCGCTTGTGTGCGTGTGTGTGTGTGTGTGTGCGTGTGTGCGTGTGTGTGTGCGCGTGTGTTCTACTGGCCAGAGCGTACATTCTGTTTCTGCAACAATCTTTGCTGCTTGAGAGAGAGGTTATTCAGGTCAGGAGGAAGACATTCTCAATTTTGTATACTTAATGCAATAAATATTTCCATTTATTATTATTTGTTATTTTTATATTGTGTTCTTGACCTTGTCTGCCCCACACATCCTGAGATACCAACTTCATGTGCATATGATTATCAAGGATGCAGACCAAATTGCTGTGACTAAGCTAAAGTATACAAAATACATGGTTGGTGTGTGCTGCCAATTATTAAGGTGTGATGTTGCTTATCCATCATGGTGTCACAGCGGTGGTTATCAACTCCTTAAGTCAACCCAGGTTTTACTAATCTCACTATAGGGGGCGGTGTTTGCGGATATGATCGTAAACATGGAAGAGTCTACCAAAGCTGCATATTTCAAGATATTTATTATGTATTTCCAAGATGGACAAATTATGATGCTAAACAAATATGAAGAATGTAAAAATATAATCCAGGCGGATAGCAACAGTTGCTGCTGCCAAAGGCAGAGATGAAAGTAGGCAAAACAATTGCAGACTGTGAATGATGTTAATATGCATATCAATATCACTGAGGCACGAGTAGATCTGACTAGAATTACAATTGGGTGTTGCATTAAATGAATGTGTTGCTTAGATGTAGTATTCCTAGATGTAGTATTCCTCTGGCATGTAAGCCAATCATTGTAGACTTATTCTTTCTTTTCGACGGTCTTGGGAGCAAATAAGGAACAAATAAGGAAC
>PIJE02001272.1:121017-131247 GCA_002895965.2 Coryphaenoides rupestris | reverse complement strand
GCTGGATTCACTGTGTGGGCAGGCAATGTGATCTGTGAGCCTTAAGATGTGTACAACAGTGTTGCACAGAAACTCGATCCCTGTTGCCATACTGTCTATGAAGATATCATTCGATATATTCACTGACATCCATGCATTCTTATCGTGAGACACAATTGGCAAAGCACATACTATTAACATAACTTTTAACTACACTGTTCTTTGGACTGTTGATTGTCAAGCATCTAGATAACCTGAGATCATTTGCCCGCCCGCCAGCCGCCCGGGGGTCCACGGGTTCCCTACCGTGGAGCTTCACGCCCAGCTTGTAGGAGGGCCGGCGCAGGGGCACCCCGCGCGTGGTGGGGGAGCGCGGCACGGTGGAGCAGCTGAAGAGCACGTCGGACGCCAGCGCCTGCTCTGACGCCGTGTCGCTGAGGAGGGGCGGCGGCCGCTGGCCACGGTAGATGCTCTCGTCGGACAGCGTGCGCTGGAGGGAGCGCCGGTGGCTTGGCGGCCTGCCCGACGGAGAGGACTGGCGGGGAGAGTGATGCGGTGTGATTGGACAGTAAGGGACTGATTGGGTCGGTAACAAATACACGCAGTTGGGCTGGAGATGACGGTGACTTGAGTAATGAGCCGTGCTTGGTATAGGTGTGAATGTGCCACAAGTCAGTGGAGGGAGCCTTACTTATTTCAACTCATTCCCCAGTTTCCCAAAAAGACATAAATCAGTACACAGTGTATATATATATATATATATATATATATATATATATATACATATAAACCAGCCACCACCGCTCTAACTCGGTCCGGGTGAGGCTGCTTAAACCAGCCACACTCAACGATATACACAGTGGATAATTTCTCTGTTGTTACAATGCTAATTGTCATTGTATTTTATATTGTTACAAGCCCTGTTTATTTACCTTTACAATGATGTCCAACTTGTAAGGATCATGCATTTGTGGGATGAGCAGCACAGCTGATTATGTTATCACGCAAGTGAAATTCTCTGCCAATGATAATCAGCGTATTCACCTATCCTACTAAAGTGATCATTTGGTGTCTGCCATGTTTGTCTAATCTGGATAAGATCAGGACCCACTGGTCTAGCCTCAGGACCCACATTAGTCATTAAGTCACGACCCTTCATGTACTGTTAAACACATGGAGGGGACAAAAAGCTCCATCAATCGTGGCTAAATTCAATGAAAAAAACAGACCATTGAAACATGAATTGACATTTGAAACATTAGTTAATTCATGGGCTTCTTTCTGAATATGAATGTTTGGGCTTATATGCTCTGCGCCCTGCTCTGAATGCCCCACCAGTTACCATGCCCTGAGATCCGTCTGTGGGCGTGTGGCCAGGGCACCCGCTCGCTGCGGCCTCTGTTCAGTGTGCCAGTGGTGAGCCCTTCCTCCTCACTACATCCTGCTAGCTGCACTAAAGTCGTGTCGGAGCAATCCTGATCCAGCTCTCCATCACAAGATCATCCCCGTTTGTCACAAGCACCGTCCATAATTGTTTGAATACAAAATAACATCTTTTTTTGTATTTTAGACCGGATTCATAAACGCCCTGGAGTTCTCCACCTCTGGGAAGTTCCTGGTGGCAGGCGTGGGACAAGAGCACAGGTAACTTCTTCCATACAGTTGGTTCTATCAAAGAAAGATCAACGGTGACTGTACTTTTCCACTGGGTGGCGCTGTTCCTTCTCCTGACATCCCCATTTTATTTTTAGAGGGGACATGATCTCCATTTTCACTCTTTATATATATATATATATATATATATATATACACTGTGTACTGATTTATGTCTTTTTGGGAAACTGGGGAATGAGTTGAAATAAGTAAGGCTCCCTCCACTGACTTGTGGCACATTCACACCTATACCAAGCACGGCTCATTACTCAAGTCACCGTCTCCATCTCCAGCCCAACTGCGTGTATTTGTTACCGACCCAATCAGTCCCTTACTGTCCAATCACACCGCATCACTCTCCCCGCCAGTCCTCTCCGTCGGGCAGGCCGCCAAGCCACCGGCGCTCCCTCCAGCGCACGCTGTCCGACGAGAGCATCTACCGTGGCCAGCGGCCGCCGCCCCTCCTCAGCGACACGGCGTCAGAGCAGGCGCTGGCGTCCGACGTGCTCTTCAGCTGCTCCACCGTGCCGCGCTCCCCCACCACGCGCGGGGTGCCCCTGCGCCGGCCCTCCTACAAGCTGGGCGTGAAGCTCCACGGTAGGGAACCCGTGGACCCCCGGGCGGCTGGCGGGCGGGCAAATGATCTCAGGTTATCTAGATGCTTGACAATCAACAGTCCAAAGAACAGTGTAGTTAAAAGTTATGTTAATAGTATGTGCTTTGCCAATTGTGTCTCACGATAAGAATGCATGGATGTCAGTGAATATATCGAATGATATCTTCATAGACAGTATGGCAACAGGGATCGAGTTTCTGTGCAACACTGTTGTACACATCTTAAGGCTCACAGATCACATTGCCTGCCCACACAGTGGGCAGGCAATGTGATGTGGATGTGTGTGGGTGAGCATACACAAGTTTTCCCCCTTGAGCAGCTATTGTGTATCTGCTGCCCCCTAGTGTCCCTAGAGCCCCTAGAGCAGTGTTTCTCAACCTTTTTTGAGCCAAAGCACATGTTAACATAACACCACCAACCAAACATGTTACAAAATTACACATTGTAGCCTAATAGCGACACCTCTCGACGCATCACTACGTCTATTGTCTTCCATTAACAACAAGGTCATTATTGCGCTACCTGCTGGGGCTGCACGACTACAGATTTTTTCAAGTCAACCTTTCTATCAATGAAGTCGGAAAAAAGTGGTCGATGACGTCATCACATGCACAACACGCAGACAGAAGGTGTCCAAAAAATAAAGTAAAAACATTTTTTAAATTCCAACATTCAAAATGTTTCATTCAGCAATTATATTAAATTCGTTTGGCATAGGCTTACAACTCAGCATGTGCAATCCACGCCGGCACAACAACATTATAAGAGAGCGTGTGTGTGTGTTTAGTGTGTGTGTGTGCGTGTGTATGTGGGTATGTGAACATAGGTGTCTGTGTGTGTGTGTTTATGTGTAGAGGTGTGTGTATGTGTACATAGGTGTGTGCGTGTGTTACCTGGAGGAGGGTCTAGATATGGGCGCGGGCTGCAGCTCTATGTGCGGCTGCTGGGGGCTGGAGGCTCCACTGCCCCTGTGATGACTGGGGTCTGAGTACACAAAGCCTCTCTGGACTACACACACACACACACACACACACACACACACACACACACACACGCACACGCACACACACAGAGGTCAGAGGTTATCACCATGGTGACCACAACTTCAACAAGCTGCATCCCACTCATAATAATAGGACACAAAGTATTTAATTTCCATCATTTCCGTGCACGTCGGCGCAGATGCTCTCACCTTCAAAGGTGTTGGCCACGTCAACCAGGTGGGTCCAGTCCATGGGGCTGTCCCTGTTGGAGGATGGTGGGAGGGGCATCAGCTCCTGGGGGAGGGGCCTACGCTGTCGCTCAACCAGCTCCACCAATGACGTGTCGGAAGCAGACAAGTCGCCTGCGAACAACAGAACAACACACACTTTAGCTCAGGTCGAGTCCACAGAGGGGGACTGACAGCCTAGCATAACCTTGCCAGCCCTGATACAGGACCCCTTGCTGGTCTTCCAGACACACTGCTAATAGCTGAATAAATGTTCACACTTAACGCAGGACTTTCCTCAGAAATTTTGCTATTCTTATCCTTTACAGAAAAACACATGTTCTCTAGGGCAGTGATTTTCAACCACTGTGCCGTGAGAGATCGTCAGGTGTGCCGTGGGAAATGATCCAATTTCACTTAATTGGTCCAAAAAATATTATTTAGTTACTGCAAATAATTAGCCATGGTTGAGCGTCTGTGACCCGGGTGGTATTTTGTCGTAATTCTTTTTTCCGGGTTCGGTTCTGGGGAAACAAAGAAGATGCGGATCGGATCGTGCGTTTTATATCATAGTTATTAAAGGATATGCGGGTTTGGGTCAGGCT
Organism: Coryphaenoides rupestris; assembly: GCA_002895965.2. Classification (NCBI taxonomy): domain Eukaryota; kingdom Metazoa; phylum Chordata; class Actinopteri; order Gadiformes; family Macrouridae; genus Coryphaenoides; species Coryphaenoides rupestris. Next base: position 127,184 of record PIJE02001272.1, on the reverse strand, counting down.
GCGGGTCTTGTGCCGTCGGGTCGGGTTATTGTGTGCGGATGGCGAGTTCTGCACGTCGCGGGTGTGGGGCGGGAGCGGGTCTTGAAAATCAGACCCGTGCAGGAATGAATTTTCAGTTAAATGTATGTTACAATAAAAAAGCTCTCTTATAATGTTGTTGTGCCGGCGTGGATTGCACATGCTGAGTTGTAAGCCTATGCCAAACGAATTGTTTTATATTTCCAATATAATAAGCCGTTACTTTATTTTTTGGACACCTTCTGTCTGCGTGTTGTGTGTGTGTGTGTGCGTGTGTGTGTGATGACGTCATCGACGACTCCATAGTCGTGCAGCCCCAGCAGGTAGAGCAATAATGACCTTGTTGTTAATGGAAGACAATAGACGTAGTGATGCGTGAGAGGTGTCGCTATTAGGCTACAATGTGAGCCTGAAAGACCCTGGATATGGAAAAAGATGTAGTGTGTGTGTGTGTCTGTGTCTGTCTGTGTGGGCATGCCACACAGATACAGTTAACTGTTCGTTAACATTCATGGCATACAGTCAAGGGACAATAAAGGTATATTTCCTATATATACCTTACTATACAGCCATTTCTCATCGTGGTGCCTAATGATTGGGGGCGTGTGCATGCTGGGCCGCAAGGATTTTTTAACTGGTGTGTGCTTGTGTCTACTGAGCATTGGTGGTAAGCCGAGGCCGTGGCTGGGCCCGTCGCTCCGATACAGCAGTCATTCAACAGTCAATTGGCTCTCATGTATTCATCCATTCTGTCAATTGTAACCGCACTTTACATATCATACCGTTGTCAGGGGATATGAAAGCCATTTGACATCAGACAATTGTACTTGTCCCGGAGATCCCCCCCGCGCGCAAAAAAAATAAATACATCTCTATTCTCTTATTTGAAGAGTATGGCCTAGCTTTGCATCGTCCAAAGTTAGCATAACCGTCATTTCAGGGATTCAAAAAGACAGAGGAAAAGCACACAGCGATAGCGGCCCGTCCGAATGTAAAACAACAATAATGATTTAATGCAGGCCTGATAAATACGCATAGAAATTAGTGATTAGTACTAGAGTCGTCCGTTCCCCTCTATTGCTGCACTCGCTGTGCTGCGATGGAGATTCATGAGACAGATGTGATTTGAACGTAAGAGGAGCGCATGGTAGGTTACGCAATCTAGAGAAACGAATCGTTGCTCTGTTGGGTTCTGTATGTAGGAATCTCTCGTTTTAGGTGTCACGTCGTTTGATGTTCGCGCCTGTTGCTTGGCATTTGATGAGGGTTGCCAGACGCTTGCGCAACGTTCTCAGTAGATTACGATCTTACAACTCCGCGAATGAACACTAGGGCCTGAAAACTGCATTTTTCTGACTTGAGTTGGTGTTCCCGTGTGGGGTGACCCATCCTGATGTGACCCGCTTTTAACCCGTGGTATGGTTCCAATTGACTTCGAAACGTCGGAGTCATGAAGACCGCCAAGTGTGTTCTGTGAGATCAGCAGAACTCTGGCGCTGCGCATAGTTCATTAAGCTGAAGTTATTTATGAACACATGAAACCTGTGGACGTCCTGGCAGCACAGAACAGACACTCTTTCCTGCGCTGACCCTCATCTGTACGTCTCAGAAGAATTTGGGTTCCAGATGTTCCAACAAGTGTTCCCTTTTGTAACGTAATGTGCAATGGTTTTAGTTTTATTAATCTTTGCACAGTGTGTATTTTTCCCTTTTGTTTGTGGAAATGGTTGCGTGTGTACAGGATGTGGATGTGGAATGTGTTTACTTATCCTTTGTATTGTAAAGTTTGAATTGTGCCAAAGTATTTGTGCTCTGTTCATTTTACTGCCTGGTTTGTTGTGGATGCTTAAGGAGAAGGGAACTAGAGATCGGGGCCAAGGTTGTGTGTGTGTGTGTGTGTGTGTGTGTGTGTGTGTGTGTGTGTGTGTGTGTGTGTGTGTGTGTGTGTGTGCTGTGTGTGTGTGTGGTGTGTGTGTGTGTGTGTGTGTGTGTGTGTGTGGCGCTTGTCTGCTCATTGTTTAGAAGAAGGGACAAGTGAAGGGTAAGTGGTCTAATATGACACCCCACCATCAACAAAAATAAAAGGTGAAAACATTTCAAAAGAGGATTTAAAAGTTGAAACCGATAATATAAATACTGTTTACATCTCGCTTTCATGTCCTTTTTGTAATGTGTAAAGGTATTTTAAAAAAGAAGACATTTGCAGTGATCGCAGTATTAAAAGTTTCTGAAATACAATAAATTCTGTATTGATTTGTGATATCCATTGTTTGTTTTCTTTTGGAGTTGCTTGAGAGTTGCCAAATGACAAACTGTAAATGCACTTATGAGGTTATTGTGTGCGTGGCTGCAAAATGCGTTTGAGCGCGAGATAAGTGCAGTTTGGACATCCATGCCTCTCGCGACTAAACGCTTGGTGTTTGATGCCTAAACCGATGTTGCCCCACTGTCTTATGATGTACTCATGCCCACACAAGCGTTGGTAAGGTCGGATAAACGTTTCCATGAAAGTTGTGAAGACCCATCACCTTTTACTGTTTAACCGCTTAGAAACACACAAGCGCCTATTGTGAAAATGAATTGTGAACTACTCTCGAATGCAATAACCCCCCAACTCCAAAACGGTAGGGAAGCAAGTAGAGGTGCACCAGCACAAGATACATACAGAGGGATCATTGGGGAATAGAGGGATCATTGGGGAATAGCGTCTTATGAGGTTATTGTGTGCGTGGCTGCAAAATGCGTTTGAGCGCGAGATAAGTGCAGTAATTACACATTGTAGCCTAATAGCGACACCTCTCACCATCACTATTCTATTGTCTTCCATTCAACAAGGTCATTATTGCTCTACCTGCTGGGGCTGCACGACTACGTTTTCAAGTCGAACCTTTCTATCAATGAAGTCGTCGATGACGTCATCACACACACACAACACGCAGACAGAAGGTGTCCAAAAAATAAAGTAAAAACATTTTTTAAATTCCAACATTCAAAATGTTTCATTCAGCAATTATATTAAATTCGTTTGGCATAGGCTTACAACTCAGCATGTGCAATCCACGCCGGCACAACATTATAAGAGAGCTTTTTTATTGTAACACATTTAACTGAAAATTATTCCTGCACGGGTCTGATTTTCAAGATCCCGCCCCGCCACACCCGCGACGTGCAGAACCCGCCATCCGCACACATATAACCCGACCCGACGGCACAAGACCCGCAGCCCGACCCAAACCCGCATATCCTTTAATAACTATGATATAAAACGCACGATCCGACCCGCATCTTCTTTGTTTCCCCAGAACCGAACCCGGAAAAAAATTACGACAAAATACCACCTGGGTCACAGACGCTCAACCATGGCAAATTATTTGCAGTAACTAAATAATATTTTTGGACCAATTAAGTGAAATTGGATCATTTCCCACGGCACACCTGACGATCTCTCACGGCACAGTGGTTGAAAATCACTGCCCTAGAGAACACGTGTTTTTCTGTAAAGGATAAGAATAGCAAAATTTCTGAGGAAAGTCCTGCGTTAAGTGTGAACATTTATTCAGCTATTAGCAGTGTGTCTGGAAGACCAGCAAGGGGTCCTGTATCAGGGCTGGCAAGGTTATGCTAGGCTGTCAGTCCCCCTCTGTGGACTCGACCTGAGCTAAAGTGTGTGTTGTTCTGTTGTTCGCAGGCGACTTGTCTGCTTCCGACACGTCATTGGTGGAGCTGGTTGAGCGACAGCGTAGGCCCCTCCCCCAGGAGCTGATGCCCCTCCCACCATCCTCCAACAGGGACAGCCCCATGGACTGGACCCACCTGGTCGACGTGGCCAACACCTTTGAAGGTGAGAGCATCTGCGCCGACGTGCACGGAAATGATGGAAATTAAATACTTTGTGTCCTATTATTATGAGTGGGATGCAGCTTGTTGAAGTTGTGGTCACCATGGTGATAACCTCTGTGTGTTGTGTGTGTTTGTGTGTGTGTGAGTGTGTGTGTGTGTGTGTGTGTGTGTGTGTGTGTGTGTAGTCCAGAGAGGCTTTGTGTACTCAGACCCCAGTCATCACAGGGGCAGTGGAGCCTCCAGCCCCCAGCAGCCGCACATAGAGCTGCAGCCCGCGCCCATATCTAGACCCTCCTCCAGGTAACACACGCACACACCTATGTACACATACACACACCTCTACACATAAACACACACACACAGACACCTATGTTCACATACCCACATACACACGCACCTATACACACGCACACAAACACACACACACACACACACACACACACACCTATGTACACACACCCACATACCTATACACACACATAAACACACACACGCCAAGACACATACGCACACACCTATGTACACATGCCCACATACACACACACCTATACATACACACCTATACATACACACCTATACATACACACCTATATACACACCCACACACCCACAACCACACACACACACACACATTAATTCATTCACACATACTCACACACATATTTATATACTGTATATAACACACACACCTATAAAAAGAACAAAAAGTATTCCCCCAGCTCACACTCCCCCCCCCACACAGTGAGGGTCACATGGGCCTGGAGAGGAAGGTGACCAAGCTAGAAGCCATGGTGAAGATGCTCCAGGAGGACCTGAAGAAGGTACACACGCACACATGCATGATCTGATGAACGCTTGTTGGGAAAACCGCATGACAGACAAACATACAGACAGACAGACAGATAGACAGACAGACAGACAGACAGACAGACAGAGCCATTGTTTATTTTTTCTCCAACCCTAATAAATCAAATCAATTGACCACTCAGGGGTCACATCCCACTCACTTTTTAGTTTGTAGCTACTCCCATTTTGATTGTATGCCTTGATTGTTTGTTCACTGTCTAACTTTGGATCGAAGCATCAGACTAAATGCTCTCCATCTCCCCCTCTCCCCCTCCCTCTCTCCCCCTCCCTCACCCTCTCCCCTCCCCTCCCTCTCTGGGGGGCTAGGAGCGCGAGGACAAGCTCCGCCTGCAGAGCCAGATCAAGAGGCTGTGGGAGGACAACCAGAGGCTGAAGGAGGACTCCCAGACATCTGCCGCCAAGCTCAAGAAGTTCACAGAATGGGTGTTCAACACCATCGACATGAACTGACCTGCCCACTGCATCCAGACCAGACACTACTGACACGCACACACATGACACGCACTCACGCACCCGCACGCACACACACATGACACACACACACACACACACACACACACACACACACACACGCATAACACACACGCATGCGCGCATAACACATGCACATAACACACACGCACGCACACACACACATAGACATATACATATGCATACACGCACGCGCACACACACACACACACACAAACACACACATATACACATGCACACTGCATCCATTCCAACATGTACCGGAAAGCACAAACGCACATGATGGGCGAGGAAGGAACATGAACATTGTTTCCTTTGTAAACAATTCCGGATGGATCACCGGCTCCACACTGCGATGCTGCACCCCCCCCTTCCCCCCCTTCACCGTGGAAATACTCAGGATGAGGAATGAAGCAATCGTTTAAATGAAGGGAGTCCTGAAGCACAAGCCCCCCCCCCGATCGACACTCCACCATCACCGTCTCTAGACATCCTCCACACTCGATTTTATCATGTCACATTTCACAACTTGTTTGGGTTCCACATATGGTGCGTTGGAGAATCTCTCCCCTCCCCTCGGCTTAAATCCCTCCGGACCCCGCCCTTGTCACTACCAATATTGCCAAAGCGTTACACCATGGGTGAGCCATTGAGAAACACTTGAATCCCTACACCCACCTAAACACACACACACGCACGCACCTCTTTCATCATATATTATATAAATAAACATACCATTAACGTCAGTTGCACTTACGATTCAACCAACGTAATCATTGGAATTATAATACAAGGAAATAAATTAATCAGAAAAAGTCACTCCCAAATGTTTATGCAGTTGGAATGAAGGACTTCCCATAATCCTTTGCATTCTGCGAGCCGCCCTGAAGCTGGGCCAACGGCCATAAGACTCCAGCATAGTGTAACGGGGTGGTGGGGGCTGCTTACGCGTGTGCTAGGAGCCGTACCCC
>PIJE02001272.1:110177-120855 GCA_002895965.2 Coryphaenoides rupestris | reverse complement strand
TTTACACGTGACCGAGAAACGTGGACGCAGTGAGTGTGTGTGTGTGTGTGTGTGTGTGTGTGTGTGTGTGTGTGTGTGTGATCAGTGTGTGTGTGTGTGTGTGATAGACGATGTGACGGGTTTTATTAGAAGATGCTGCACCACTAGGTGTAGCGTGCGTGTATATATATATAAATATATATATATGAGAGAGGGTCACTTGCGATATTATTATTTAAATACACCCCTTTTTTTTTTTGCTTGTTCTGGCTAATATGACTAATATGGTTATATGGTTCTGCTATGTTTCTCATTGTAGTTTGTGCTTCCCCAAGCTAACTGTTGTGTTGCTTCCTCTAGTGGTGATCAGTAGAAATGCCAACAGCTTTTTTGCCCCCTCTGAGTTTTTCCGAACAATCAACAGTTTGTGACCATACAGTTGCGAAACCCCAATATCCCACAGGGAAAAGATAAACGGAAAGAGACTATATAAAGGTTAAAGAGTTTATACATATAAATAAGAGAGGTTATTGTGTGGTGTGCATGTGCGTATGCATGTGGTGTTTCTGTTGTCTGTGCGGAAACTATATTCTGAGGGTCTTTGTTACAAGGATACATACCTTCATTACAGGATTCAGTCGGGATCAATTTTAATGACCCATCGTTGATAATTTCACACTTGTGTGAGTTAAGCAACCGATGATCCTGTGTGTGTGTGTGTGTGCGTGCACTTGTGCGCGACTTCGTCACTTAGTGGTGGGCGGAGCCAGGACGTTGCCTTTTTTGAAACCACAGCTGGGAAAACGTATGTAAGGGAGGCGCTCCACTTGTTGAAGTGGTGGTGGTGATGGTGGTGGTGGTATTAACAGAAGCACACCTGCTGACACACACACAACACTCACACGCGTTCTGTGGCGTCGCACCGCCTGTCGGCCCACAGCTGGCAACCGTGACTCACGCGGCCCTACGCCTGGAGTCAAGTCGCCAGTAATGTCGTCTGTATTTTTACAGCAGCCATCTGCCTTTTCACAGCCCAGTGAGCCCTGAAAGACCCTGGATATGGAAAAAGATGTAGTGTGTGTGTGTGTCTGTGTCTGTCTGTGTGGGCATGCCACACAGATACAGTTAACTGTTCGTTAACATTCATGGCATACAGTCAAGGGAAAATAAAGGTATATTTCCTATATATACCTTACTATACAGCCATTTCTCATCGTGGTGCCTAATGATTGGGGGCGTGTGCATGTGTCTGTGAGCATGGGGGGGGGGGGGAGCAGCAGTCATTCAACAGTCAATTGGCTCTCATGTATTCATCCATTCTGTCAATTGTAACCGCACTTTACATATCATACCGTTGTCAGGGGATATGAAAGCCATTTGACATCAGACAATTGTACTTGTCCCGGAGATCCCCCCCGCGCGCAAAAAAAATAAATACATCTCTATTCTCTTATTTGAAGAGTATGGCCTAGCTTTGCATCGTCCAAAGTTAGCATAACCGTCATTTCAGGGATTCAAAAAGACAGAGGAAAAGCACACAGCGATAGCGGCCCGTCCGAATGTAAAACAACAATAATGATTTAATAGAGTCGTCGTCCCCCTATGCTGCCGCTGTCTGACAGAGGGGATTATGAGAGATGGATTTGAACGTAAGAGGGAGCGAGAGTACAATTGAAACGTGTTGCTGTGTTGGTTCTGTTGTAGGAATCTTGTTTAGGTGTAGTCGTTGTGTTCGGCCTGTCTGGATGAGTTGGTGCAGACGCTGCCACGTTCAGAGACGTTCAACGGAGAACACTAGGGCCTGAAAACTGCATTTTTCTGACTTGAGTTGGTGTTCCCGTGTGGGGTGACCCATCCTGATGTGACCCCCTTTTAACCCGTGGTATGGTTCCAATTGACTTCGAACGTCGGAGTCATGAAGACCGCCAAGTGTGTTCTGTGAGATCAGCAGAACTCTGGCGCTGCGCATAGTTCATTAAGCTGAAGTTATTTATGAACACATGAAACCTGTGGATGTCCTGGCAGCACAGAACAGACACTCTTTCCTGCGCTGACCCTCATCTGTACGTCTCAGAAGAATTTGGGTTCCAGATGTTCCAACAAGTGTTCCCTTTTGTAACGTAATGTGCAATGGTTTTAGTTTTATTAATCTTTGCACAGTGTGTATTTTTCCCTTTTGTTTGTGGAAATGGTTGCGTGTGTACAGGATGTGGATGTGGAATGTGTTTACTTATCCTTTGTATTGTAAAGTTTGAATTGTGCCAAAGTATTTGTGCTCTGTTCATTTTACTGCCTGGTTTGTTGTGGATGCTTAAGGAGAAGGGGAACTAGAGATCGGGGCCAAGGGGGTGGTGTGGTGTGTGTGTGTGTGTGTGTGTGTGTGTGTGTGTGTGTGTGTGGTGTGTGTGTGTGGTGTGTGTGTGTGTGTGTGTGTGTGCGCTTGTCTGCTCATTGTTTAGAAGAAGGGACAAAGTGAAGGGTAAGTGGTCTAATATGACACCCCACCATCAACAAAAATAAAAGGTGAAAACATTTCAAAAGAGGATTTAAAAGTTGAAACCGATAATAGAAATACTGTTTACATCTCGCTTTCATGTCCTTTTTGTAATGTGTAAAGGTATTTTAAAAAAGAAGACATTTGCAGTGATCGCAGTATTAAAAGTTTCTGAAATACAATAAATTCTGTATTGATTTGTGATATCCATTGTTTGTTTTCTTTTGGAGTTGCTTGAGAGTTGCCAAATGACAAACTGTAAATGCACTTTGTTTTTCCTCGTGTGATCCAGAAGGCGACGGAGGCCTGGTTTGTATTTGGTCCGATGAACATTGCTATTGTACTTGAGCTCAGCCAGTGAGTCCATGGGAACAAAATGGATCATACATGATGAATAAATCCTTTGAAGATGCTTATTCACTTAATAAAACAATCCCAGTACGTCCAGTCTTATGCTGTCTGTAACATTTTAGTCAACAGCGGTGGGTTGAAGAACATGGAGGCCGGGTGATGACTCATCCGGGGTGTAGCAGGATGAAGGAGGCCTGGCTGCAGTGGTGGAAGAAGCACTCTGATCTTTTACTTGAGTAAACGATCTCCCATCCTTTCTTTTTTTATTTATTTTTTTAAAGTCCCAATGTTACATGATATGGCCCTCTGCTGGCTGTAGACCAACCACTGAGGCAGAAACCAGCCTCTAGGGCTGAGATGGAGATTAGGACGGGCCCACCACTGTTTGGTACTGCACCTGTACCCTATGCAGCAGCTAGGACACAGCCCCCATTTTATGGTTTTGCACTTGTGCCAGGAGCTGCTAGGTCAGGCGATGATGCGCCGGGGCCAACTGGACCAAGGGGAGGGGAGTTGCCGCTCAACTAGAGCTAATATTAGACGGCCCCCACACCGGTACAGAGATGACAATTGAGGCCTTTTGTTGCCAGAGCCTGGCAACCTTAAAGTCACGGGGTGGATTCTGTCTTGTAAATTAATGTGTGTTTTGGTTTGAGTGTATTATTTTGGGTTGCTGTGATGCGTTTGGGTTTTGTTAGCTCTGTGCTTTAATGTGTTTCCTTGGTTGCAGTGCATTTGTTTTTCCCCAAATAATCATTTTGTGTCCATATCATTAGTTCATTAAGTACAGACCTGTGGAGGCACACCTGTGCGTCCACCTCTACTGGTATAAACAAACGGCGGATGGTGAATGGGAGGCGAGGACTTAAAGATGTTCCCGTGACTTGGGGGCTGGTGAACTATGCCCAGGTGAACTATAGGTGGCACCCAGCCAGCAGCGAGGGAGGACCAGAGCACAAACAGCTGTGTGAGATTACCAAGGAGGGTAATCTCACACAGCTTTTATTTTTCCTTATATATTTTCAGATTAGATTAATAAATTGTATTTTTATACTTTTTGAAACATTGCCTACTCTGTTCCTCCTCTGCTCCTCCCTCCCATCAGAACCTAGTGGGAGGCTACTATATTGTTTCCCAATTCAACTATAAAGTTGGGTGGCGTTGTCTGTAGCTCACACAACGTGTGTTTACACATGGTTCATACAGAGAGCTCAGGGGACCTCCTCTTCCCCCTTTCAGTAGCATTGCACGGCCAATTATACATCAAGTACCTTAGGTTTTGGGTGGGGAATTGTACAGCGCATGTTTTTAGTCGTGTTTTAAGTTGATTAAAAGTAATTTTGCATTAGCACTATTGTAAGCATTTTATTGATAAGATGATAATACAATAATTGTCTCTAACCCTGCCTCCATGTGCCCTAGGTTGGGCAGTGTGCTGTTGAAGAAACCGTGACCTCCCTGATGAGCCGGAGCCTTCACCTGAGGGGAAGCCACAACTCTCCAATCCACGCACAGCCTCGTACACAAGGAAGACATCAAGGCTGTCTATGACAAAGCTCTCTTGAATATACTTCTGCAATATAAATGAACAATAATTAGCCTCACTGTGACTTGATTCAAACAATGTTGACATATTTTACGTTGAGTCCCATATTGAAATTGTGCTGACTACTGTTGTAGCTTATTACAGTCGGTTACTTTGTACAGGGGAACAGTACAACAAGTGTTAAGAATAAAACGCGACATTAACTGTACAAGAGGGGACGATGTTTACGTCCTAGTCTGCCCTCTACTGACCAAACATGGTCTTACAAAATAGTTCGGTCGTGAATTTTTGAGTAGTTACACGGACACCATTTTGATAGATAAACAAAACAATGAATGACAGTTTTTTTAAATACAAAACATTAAGGTCACGATTCTCACTACTTGAGCCTTTACTCTTCATCGTCAACGTGAGAAACGCAGCGTTTCATCTCCGCCCCCCCCCCCCCCCGGCGTCCGTCTCGGTGAGAGAGGAGAGAGACACGCCCACCGGTGTGGAGGAGGCGTGGTCCCCAGAACAAGTGACGTCAGGGAACCACAAGAGCGCTAGAGCCAGAAACAATGTCTTATTATTATTGTCTGTAAATAATTTGACATTGAGGTGCGTCGCGGACCTCGGGGTCAACACAGTTCACGTTTGGAGGAGATCGCTTTCAAAGAGCGCATCAGTCGGACTTTTGAAAAAACATGACACGTGTGACGCCCCTGCAAGGCCCAGCTGGCATTGGAGAGAGGCTCTATGTGAACTTCAAATTAATGCATCAATTAACTTTTTTTAAATTGCCATGGTTATACTTTGGCCTACGTTATTGTGAGGAAAAGTTATAGCCGTTCAAACTTTGCAATTATTCATATATGCCTCCTTTACATAAAAAATGTACTCTGCCATCTTTAATTTGAGATTTTAGGGCTGTACAGTCACACAGTCAATTTGAAGCTATTATTACCAAGGTCGCAGAAGTGAAATGCAAGTGTCACAAAGCAGACAAACACACTTCCCTGCACCGTTTGGAACCAAAAAATACATTTCCCATTCCTCAATGAATGTACGATACTCTGGCACACTCACTGGCACAAATTTATTTTCGATAACAAATCCTATCTAGGCTATAAAACAAATGTTTGTTTTTAACATAGATCTTATTGGATTATTGTCACTGTGGATTAATATTTGGGGGTTGAGTTCCACCGGTCTAATCATCATTTTAATCTAATGTATGTAATTTATTCTAATATTCAGGATTCAGGAGAAGTCAAACCAGAAAGGAGTCCAGAAATCCCAGCCCCATCCACACAGGGTGAGTATTCAGGGAGGTGGATAGATTAATCTTCTGTTTAGGTTTACTTCTTACCCACTGCACCTCAATGGGTAAAATTATCTGTACTGATGGCGAATCACTAGGGCTGTAATGATGCATCATTACAGGAATCAATGCGATGCTAAACTTTTTTTTTTAATTATTGAATTGCAGTATTTGAGCACAAGAGGGCACAAGTTAAAACTCACTGAGCGCTGACTTCCCTGTGTTATATCATAGAACCATGATCATATAAAATACATTGCATATAAAACAAGACGTGGAAGGGTAGGTGGTTGGTGGGGGGTGGAAGGGTAACCAAACACATTCTTAATTCTTAATGCCTCTCATTCATTCTTGTCTCCTGTTTGCATTGCAACATGCTGCAGCCCTCCTCCATCCCCTTCACCTCCAGGATTCCCATCCATAGTCACCACTGCCACCACCAGCGTCTAGACACCATCAGGGGGAAATCATCTCCGGCAGACTTCATCGTCTCCATGAAATCTAATTTGATGGCGTCTAATCGCCAAATGTATTATTAATTGCAATGTGTCGTCAATAAATGTTGCGGTTCATTTTAATACGAGTCTCTCCTGATTGAAATATATTTTTGAGCAGGAGAATAATAACAAGTCTTGCTCCATGGATATTGCTATACGTCAGCCTTATCCGTTAAGTTATGGAAATAGCCTGTGGTCGTTGCTTCACCTTTAATAACTTTAGTATCGTCCTCTTCGTTTTTTTCCAAATGACGAAGATGATTGTTGTGCCTTGAGGCCGTTACGTTGACCACGTGAGTACAGTGCTGTCTGCGTTCCCCGCCTCGCTGTCTGAAGGCCTCAATTTTCTTGTGGGTGTTTAAGGCACTAAGTGTCCTGAAGTCGATTATGAATCAGATACACACACACACTTAGTATCCCCTGCACTCCCATCAACCCACACTCTCCCCCCCTGCGGGTACCTTTCATGTCTGCCGTTGGCTCACAGCTTGACCGCCTCACAGAGTGATGGAGAGGGTGGGCGAGAGAGAGAGTCTCTCTTGTTTGGCAACAGGACAAGTGTTTGCGGATTCATCGCTCATCGTGCTATTTGCACGCTTGGGCAAACTGAACATAAGTGCTAACTAACTTAGCGCTGTGGTCTTCTGGTTTTGTTGCCCTGCCAAGATGGATTTCCAGGAATGAGCGAACACCCTCTGCGACTCCAGGACTATTGGAAGTGTTGTGTACGCCTGTTGTTGGCAGTGGTGGGTTCTTTTAATCATTAAAAATCATTTTTGCCTTCAAATTAACATTGTGACATGCATTTGAAGATGCGTTATATATGAAGTTATTTATTATTAGTATTATTATATAATTGTTATAACAATTATCAGTAGAAGTAAGAGATCAGCCGTGGTTCTATTGACCAAGTAAACATCCAAATATTCTCAAAATGTCCAGTATTAGTCAATATAGGCCCAATAATTACATATTGAAGATGGTTAATTTCAGATAGCACTGAAAAATATTTTATACACTGTAAATGAAACATACATTAGGCCTACATAAGTGTGGCATCAGATGCAGGCCGGTGATGGGAATCATGGAACTCATATTGTGCGTGTGCGTGTGTTTTGTGTGATAGTGTATGTGTGCCAAGCCTGACAGGAAGCTCGACAGTCCTCTAATAGCAGCCTGCATCAACTTAGGCTTCCAGAATCCCCATCCATGCGCACACACACACACACACACACACACACACACACACACACACACACACACACACACACACACACACACACACACACACACACACACACAGCCCCAGTGGACCTTCTTGCTTCCTGTTTACTGTTCAATAATTCAGCTGGTCCAAAGTGGAGGCTTCCCATGGGCAGACAGATAGCTGACGTTGGTGTGTGTGTGAAAGACAATCTATTTAGCCAGAAAGATCCATTAGCATGAATGTTTTTCTACTTCTTCATGATGGCAGTGGCTGGAAAGTGCACTGTAAACCCCAAGTTGTTGTTTCAACATGAAAAACAGATTCATTCAACAATTTGCAGCGACAAATAGTGCATCAAAACTTGAAAACGGAAATAGGGAAAACGAAAAAGCAAAAATATACATTTTCATTTGTAAATATCAAAGATGAAGATGGTCACATTTGGTTTTATAACCAGATCACAATCAACAACTGCTTTAACTCTAAAACATGCAGGGTTTTCATCATCATCAATTTCTCATACCATGAACAAATGCAGATCACTGCAATTTGCAAGTTGATCTTGAGCTCTGGGCATCCAGCCACTCATAGATACACAGACGTCATCCGGTCATTTTTCAAATAAAACATCTTTCAGACTGATAATCAATAAAATATTGTTTTATTCATTCAATTCAATTCAATTCAATTTTATTCGTATAGCCCTTAATCACAAGACAGTCTCAAAGGGCTTTACAGGCCAGATTATTATGGGCCAAAAGTGATTTATGACACCCTCCTAGCCCTATAGCCCCCCTAAGGGCAAGAAACGACTCCCTTAATTAACAAGGAAGAAATCTTGAGGAGGAACCTCAGAGTGGGGGATCCCTCCTTCCAGGGATGGTTTGGAGTGCAATGGGTGTCATACAGGCATTCAAAACAGGTGTAACAAAGCATGACAAATTATAAACGACAAAGTACAAATAGTAAATGAAAGTAATATTATGATGGGGTGCTGGCTGGAGAGCAAGCTGCTAGCCGTCAGGTAGGGTGGCCAGGTATCCAGTCACGATAACAGCAGCACCCTAGATAGTGGAGACAACATGATGGTTAGATGGAGCACAGTAAGCAGGGAACATACAAGTATCCTCAGACATAGTACCCATCGGCAGCTAGGGTAGGCTAGTGCTAACAGTGTTGATTTAGCTGTAATTAGAGCTGAGGGGCACTCCTAGCAGCCAAAGGCGAGGGTAAATAGGTGGGTTTTTAGTCTAGCCTTAAATATACACCCTGTCTCCCGGCCAACAACAGTCAATCGTTGACTCCAAACCTGTGGTTTGTCGATATGATGACATTGTCATACTAGGGCCCCACATGGATCCCCAGTCTTCCGGCTGTTCTTGTTGGGCGAGGACCCAAGCCTCCAGTTCAAACGGCTGAGGAGCTGAGGGTTTGGTTACCATGGTCGACACGCTGGGTATCTCGTAGTGATTTTCCGTACTCTCATCGGAGGGTATTTCATACTGATTCCCCTCTGGTCAGGACTGTGTCCCCCGTGTAGTGGGGACGGCATAGTGTGCCTCATTTTGTTGGGTCGGGACGGGGCTTTGAGGGGTACTGGCACCATCATTTATACACCCCCTTGTGCATATCTTACTGGTGCGAGACTTCGTCGCTCATTCAAGGTCAGTTCTTCAAGGGGATCATAAAACCTCCATACTTGCCATCCTGACGCCGCTCTCTGGTAGCGTAGTGTCCCCCTTTTTATTTTGGCTGAACACTCCTGGCATGATATAACATCTTCTCCATTCCACTGGCATGCACATTTGCTAGTACCAGTAGCTGGGTATTCCAAGGTCCATTGTGTGTAGACCCGTGGTAGTTTTCCTTGGCGGCAGTCCCCGCAGAAAATAGCGTCCATGACTTTTACAGGTCTTTTGTCCATACTTTCCATTTCTTCATTTTTTGGTTTGAAATTTTTTGGTCTCTGGTTCCCTGGTCCCCTGTATTGGAGCGTCAGGGCCATGGGTTTTAGGCAGAGAGCGCATTCACTCTCCACTCTCCTCCATGTGAACGGCTCTGTGTTGCTTGTTAGAAAGCCATTTTTTGCATATTCCAATTGTAAAAGTGCTCTTCGTGCATAGAGCTGTTGTATGCCTCTTCGAAGGATAACCGCCCCGTATACCTTGGCCAGTCGGATGTAGGGCGGTAGATTCGTATTGCTAGCCATTCTGGTTCCTGGTCTGGTTTCAGCTGACTCACTCCTTGTATCCCTTTCTTCTTTAGTAAAACTGTATTACTATCTATCAATTCTTCCATGATGTCTTGTACTTCGTACTTGGGTTTAACTGCTGTGCCGGAGGGATGATCCCTTGCTTTCACCCAGACGCGTTGTCCGATATGAAATGGGACCTTCGGTTCCGGTACTACTGGTGTCAGGTCTTGGCCCCTCCCTATTTTCTCTGATGTGAAAGGGCGTTGATTCAACTCATGTGAAGGGGAGGATCTTTGAGCTCGATGTTGATCGTTCAATGCTTGGCCAATTTCCACCATTCTGGCGCTTCAATCCTTCGTATTTTCATTCTTCCCAATCCATAGTTTTACCAACCCAATCGTATGTTCCACCACCCCCGTTGGCTTGGGTGTGTAGGGCGGCGAGTAAATCCTGTTCACTCCGTGTTGTTGACACCACTGATCCACTGGCCGTTGCGGAAATGGGAGCCGTTGTCAGTTCGTAATTCCTTTGGAACCCCCAGGTTGCTACATACTGACCACACTGTTCCCGTTTGCGACTCTTACGGCTCTAGTGGTTATGTAGCCCGACATAGAATCCAAAAGTACTATTATGTATTTCTCACCATTCTTCCCAAGTGAGCCCCATAGGGCCCGCTACGTCCATGCATACGGACCCCCATGGTACTATGCTTTTTAAGGTGAGGGCCGTCAACCCTCTGTCCTCTTCGTCCGCGTGTATTGTCCACATATGCGTACCAATCCTTCAACAACCCGGCGGACTTCTCTTTTCTGTGATACAGGAAGTCAGCCTGTTTTTCCCAATTCCTTACCGCGTAGGCTTTAGGCTCACAGCATGGCCTAGTCCCCTCATGGACGGGCCTGGACTACCCTACTCACGGACTTCTCTGGGACTACCCGTACCTAGGGGTGTCTCGTCCCACTCCTCAGTATTGACAACTACTATCTGTCGTAGCTGCACGTAGCGATCCACTTCGTGATTTCCCTGCCAATGTTCCCCCTCCTTGGTGTGGGCTTTCTGATGAACCACACACAAATCTATAGTCTGTCTCAGCTCAGCGATCTTTGT
>PIJE02001272.1:88873-110165 GCA_002895965.2 Coryphaenoides rupestris | reverse complement strand
TGGTACGATGCTTTTTATGGTGAGGCCGTCTACCCTCTGTCCTCTTCGTCCGGCGTTATATTGTCCACATATGGTACAATCTTTCAAAACCCGGCGGACAGTTCTTTTCTGTGATACAGAGTCGCTGTTTTCCAATTCCTTCCGCGTAGTTTAGCTCCAGCATGGCCTAGTCCTCATGGACGGCCCTGGACTACCCTACTCACGGACTTCTCTGGGACTACCCGTCCCTAGGGGTGTCTCGTCCCACACCTCAGTATTGAACAACCAATATTTGTTGTAGTTGCACATAGCGATCCACTTCATGGTTTCCCTGCCAATGTTCCCCCTCCTTGGTGTGGGCTTTCTGATGAACCACACCACAGATCTATGGTCTGTCGTAGCTCCAGCTATCTTTGATCCATAGATCCTGGTGGCTATTTGTTTCCCTTTTGCGCCTTCGAAACCATTTTTCTTGTGCTTGTGCACAATAATAACTGTCCGTGATTATTCTTGCTTTTTCACGTCTTTTCTCTAACTCGAGGAGACCCTCGAGGAACGACGGTGACTTCTCCTGCTTGCGCGCTACCGTTGGTTCTTCCTCTCTGTTGGTGGCGTTCTTCCTCACCTTGTTTGAGTATGAATCCCCAATAGGCGGTATGATCCTGGCCTTTCCGTGATCCATCTGTGTATAATGTCCATTCATGGGCCTGTTCTGAGGTTGGGTCTTTTTTGGTTGTCTTCTGGATAGTTGGTTGGGCTGCTCCGATCTCCAGATCCGGATCTAGGAGTATGTCTTCCCATCTCCCCCATCTGGTGTTGGTTGCTTTAGTACTTTCTACCGTTCCTTTTCGTAGATATCGGTGTACTTGGCTTTGGGTGATGATGTGAATTCTCTGCCCCTGGGCTAGATCTTTCAGGGCACTCCAATATCCGGCTACCACGGCTAGTTATTTCTCTTCTGCTGGATATTTTTGCTCTACGGTAGTTAACACATAACTCCACAAAATTATTAGCTGTTTTCCTTCATTACTCACGGCCACCACGGCGTCGTTTTCGTCGATGTCCACGACCGTTTCTAACCGTGTGGTGTGATCTCGGGGTTGTAAACGCACAGCGTCTTTGATAGCTTTCTGAAGGCTCTCGAGGTTCTCTTGATCCACTGCTGTCCATTTCAGTGCCGTCTCCTCTGTTTTCCTTAGACGGGCATACATCGGTTTGGTGTACTTCTGGTAGCTAGGAACGTGATCGCGTACGTAGTTGCATAATCCCAATATCCGTTGTAGCTCCCTTATGGAGGTTGGTGGGGTAATCCGTTCAATCTTCTCTCTGTATCCGTCTGACAGTCCTAGGTCGATAGAGACCTGAAAACCTAGGTAGTTAACTTGAAACTGTCCGAATTGACATTTCTTCAGATTTTGTTTTAGTCCTGCTTCAGAGATCCTTCCAGTCGCGGTAAATGGATTTCTTCGGTGTCGTCAGCAATAAACACGTCATCGATGTAAAACGTTGCGTTAAGGCCGTCTAACACATCCATTACGGCTGACCGAAATCCATTTGGAGTTTTTATATCCTTGCGGTAGTCTTTGCAACACACATGCTTTTCCTTTATGCGTAAATGCTGTTTCTCCTTGCGACTGTCTTGCCAAGTGTAAAGAGAAAAATCCATTTGCTAAGTCTATACAGGATTTGAATTTCTTTACCCGTAGAGTCTTTAATGTGCCTTGGGGATTAATTAGGCTGGCTTTGTTTGCGACTGTTCTTCTGTTCAGCGCTTTCAAATTAATCACTGGTCTCCATCCTCCATCTGGTTTTTTCACGGCTTGGATGGGACTATTGGTAATAGGGTTCGGTTCTTGACGGATTATCCCTAATTTTGTCAGTTCTTTAACTACTTGATCCATCTCCGTCATGGCTCCTGGGTGCAAAGGATACTGTCGTACCGCTTGATGCACTCCTCCAGTGATCGTATGGGTATATTTGGGTGATAGGTCTCCACAGTCATTTTTGAACCAGGATACTTGCGCTGTTGTTATTAAATCGGCGTAGCCTTTGTTTTCCTTCTTCAGAAAAATCACGTTCCTTGATTTTGTCTTCCTTTACAACGGGTACATCCACTGGTTTATACCATTTATACCACGCAAATTGTACTCTGAGGTGTCCAATTATTTTAAGGCTTTTGCGGGTCATCGACACCTCTGCTCCGTTGTCCACTAGGTAGGGTCCTCCATCCACATCAGCGTAGATATTATTCCCTTCCCAGTACGCACCATCAATGACAGCCTGCGCCTTATCTTCCATTATCTCCTCGCTCCTCCGTTGGCCTGCTCTCTCTCGGTGCGGAGTGCGTCTCTCCCTGCTGGGTCTAGTTTGTTATACTCCTCTTGAGACAGATGGTCCTACGAGCCGTACTCGGACCCGTCTGTCTTTGTTGGGGTGCGGTCGGCTGACCGGTCCTCCTCGGAGCCCTCATTTAGGGGTTGGAATCGACTAGTTGTTTTAACTTCATCATATGTCACCTGGCTAATTCCCTTTTTCTTGGTTATAGTCAATCGTCTTAGACTGTCCATCATCTTGGCCCTTTTTTCCTCCACTTGCTCGGGGAGATTCACTTGCACAATCTCACAGGGGTTTGCTTCCCCGGAGTCCAGGTACATGTGCCTCTCCACGGCCTGAATGATTTTTTCTGCGTCTTTCCAATCCAGTCTATCCGGTCGAATTGCATCGGTGCATATCACCGTCCTTCTTGAGCCTTGTTCTTCTGCTCTCCGGATCCCTAATTCGAGGCGGGTGGTTAGGATTTCTTGATACGAGGAAAGTTCTTCTCCCAGTTTCATATCTCTTATGGCCACATTAATTATGGCGTAGTAGGGGGTCTGTCCCCCGCTGGTTACCACCGGGATTGAATGCTTTGTTCTTTTCTGAATTTCCGCATTGACTTCTCTCTGATAACCTCGCCCAACCTTTTGCTGTAGTAGCCGCCTAAAGTTGGTGTTATGGACCCGCAGGTTCTTATCCGTGGTGACTATTAACGTGTCTCCATTTATGGCCCATGGGTTCCCTACCCATGTGATCGCGGTTATACCGCAGGGTCGTACCCTGACTTGGCTCGGGTTTGGAATATTTTGGAGGTCCGGTCGATGTTCTCCTGAGACGTCACCCGGGTCTAGCTGGTGTCGGGCCGATCTTATTTTCTCTTCATATGATCCCAGATCCTTTTCTTGCTTCATCTTCCCTCTTTGAGCCTCGGCTCCACTTCCTTTCTTTCTATGTTTTTTCCCCATGTCTTCAAGTTCAGCCTCCAAGGCTTCTGCCCAAGCTTTTAGTTTTCTATTTGTCTCCGTCAATTCTCCTATAGCTCCTCTTTCTAATCCCGCGATATGTTCCTGTAATGACCTCTCTTCAACAGCTGAGCCTGTGCCATCTCCACTTACCTTCACCCAAAGTTACTAGATAGTGGCATCCCCATGTGTTGGGGCATAATAAACTGTAGATATGTATTATTTCTTCCATGTTCACTATCTAGAGTACCGTATTGGTCCGAATATAAGACGACCTTTTTTCCCCTCGAAATAGGTCCGAAAAAGTCGGGTCGTCTTATATTCGGGGTCTAGTATTCAGAGCGCAGCTTCTCTTCTTCGCCTCTCCCTTTAAATGTCAATACACATTCGCGGCCCCAGGCAGTGAGGATGACGCGCTTTGGGAGGAGCCGGTGGAAGCGGAGCAGCTGGGGAGCGATGACAGCGAGAGCGAACACAGCGGGGCAGAGGACGTGTGTGAGGGATAGAGAGACATCGGAGGAGAAGTTTGGCGAATTTTAGTTAAGTTTAGTTAAATATGTGGCCTGTATTTTCTCTGTTATTTAAAAATGTTCCCAATGTTGCTTGATTATTGCTTGATATTAATTTTGAATCATACTGTACATATTTTGCCTTGAAAGTGCCGTGGCCTTTACCGGCATTATTATTATTGTCATTAATATAACAAGTGTTTAATTCACTGTGTTTTTAATATTGTTATTTTAAAATAAAATGAAGTTCTTTGTTCTGCAAATCTGGTCTGAAAATCTTTTTTTCTAAATGTTTGTGTTGAAAAACGGGGGGTCGTCTTATAATCAGGGTCGTCTTATATTCGGACCAATACGGTATATAGAGCATCAATATGCACATAGTTGTAACAGTAGATTAGATAGCTTTGATGCAGAAGTATACAAATCGCACACGTCCGAATCACTGTGACGTTTGAGTGTCTTAAAATGACATCAACGAAGGCACGCGTGTCACAGATGCAGATTCAACAGTTCACAAGGCAATTTTAGATTTCAGACCGGC
Organism: Coryphaenoides rupestris; assembly: GCA_002895965.2. Classification (NCBI taxonomy): domain Eukaryota; kingdom Metazoa; phylum Chordata; class Actinopteri; order Gadiformes; family Macrouridae; genus Coryphaenoides; species Coryphaenoides rupestris. The sequence continues at coordinate 105,858 of PIJE02001272.1, read as the reverse complement.
TTACGGCAATCAATGCGTATGGACATAGATAGACGTATTTGTGCAAAATGTACAACAAGGATTCATAAATATGTACAGTATGCGTTTGTACAAATCATTGCACATTCATTCAAATGTCAATATACAAAACACAAATTAACATTTCGGTTTACAATACACACTGCTTACGAGTTGAATCCTATGAGTATTAATAATAGGATTCAACCCCCCCTTTTCAAGTCAACTGACCTCCACGTAGGATCAACGGAGTGGGATGAGGATTCTCCACTGCAGAAGTACTTGAACGGGAGAGATGAACACAATTTGCATTTTACCTATCTATTTACACATATCTTTTCATATCACATGTCTTTTCTCTAACTCGAGGAGACCCTCGAGGACGACGGTGACTTCTCCTGCTTGCGCGCTACCGTTGGTTCTTCCTCTCTGTTGGTGGCGTTCTTCCTCACCTTGTTTGAGTATGAATCCCCAATAGGCGGTATGATCCTGGCCTTTCCGTGATCCATCTGTGTATAATGTCCATTCATGGGCCTGTTCTGAGGTTGGGTCTTTTTTGGTTGTCTTCTGGATAGTTGGTTGGGCTGCTCCGATCTCCAGATCCGGATCTAGGAGTATGTCTTCCCATCTCCCCCATCTGGTGTTGGTTGCTTTAGTACTTTCTACCGTTCCTTTTCGTAGATATCGGTGTACTTGGCTTTGGGTGATGATGTGAATTCTCTGCCCCTGGGCTAGATCTTTCAGGGCACTCCAATATCCGGCTACCACGGCTAGTTATTTCTCTTCTGCTGGATATTTTTGCTCTACGGTAGTTAACACATAACTCCACAAAATTATTAGCTGTTTTCCTTCATTACTCACGGCCACCACGGCGTCGTTTTCGTCGATGTCCACGACCGTTTCTAACCGTGTGGTGTGATCTCGGGGTTGTAAACGCACAGCGTCTTTGATAGCTTTCTGAAGGCTCTCGAGGTTCTCTTGATCCACTGCTGTCCATTTCAGTGCCGTCTCCTCTGTTTTCCTTAGACGGGCATACATCGGTTTGGTGTACTTCTGGTAGCTAGGAACGTGATCGCGTACGTAGTTGCATAATCCCAATATCCGTTGTAGCTCCCTTATGGAGGTTGGTGGGGTAATCCGTTCAATCTTCTCTCTGTATCCGTCTGACAGTCCTAGGTCGATAGAGACCTGAAAACCTAGGTAGTTAACTTGAAACTGTCCGAATTGACATTTCTTCAGATTTTGTTTTAGTCCTGCTTCAGAGATCCTTCCAGTCGCGGTAAATGGATTTCTTCGGTGTCGTCAGCAATAAACACGTCATCGATGTAAAACGTTGCGTTAAGGCCGTCTAACACATCCATTACGGCTGACCGAAATCCATTTGGAGTTTTTATATCCTTGCGGTAGTCTTTGCAACACACATGCTTTTCCTTTATGCGTAAATGCTGTTTCTCCTTGCGACTGTCTTGCCAAGTGTAAAGAGAAAAATCCATTTGCTAAGTCTATACAGGATTTGAATTTCTTTACCCGTAGAGTCTTTAATGTGCCTTGGGGATTAATTAGGCTGGCTTTGTTTGCGACTGTTCTTCTGTTCAGCGCTTTCAAATTAATCACTGGTCTCCATCCTCCATCTGGTTTTTTCACGGCTTGGATGGGACTATTGGTAATAGGGTTCGGTTCTTGACGGATTATCCCTAATTTTGTCAGTTCTTTAACTACTTGATCCATCTCCGTCATGGCTCCTGGGTGCAAAGGATACTGTCGTACCGCTTGATGCACTCCTCCAGTGATCGTATGGGTATATTTGGGTGATAGGTCTCCACAGTCATTTTTGAACCAGGATACTTGCGCTGTTGTTATTAAATCGGCGTAGCCTTTGTTTTCCTTCTTCAGAAAAATCACGTTCCTTGATTTTGTCTTCCTTTACAACGGGTACATCCACTGGTTTATACCATTTATACCACGCAAATTGTACTCTGAGGTGTCCAATTATTTTAAGGCTTTTGCGGGTCATCGACACCTCTGCTCCGTTGTCCACTAGGTAGGGTCCTCCATCCACATCAGCGTAGATATTATTCCCTTCCCAGTACGCACCATCAATGACAGCCTGCGCCTTATCTTCCATTATCTCCTCGCTCCTCCGTTGGCCTGCTCTCTCTCGGTGCGGAGTGCGTCTCTCCCTGCTGGGTCTAGTTTGTTATACTCCTCTTGAGACAGATGGTCCTACGAGCCGTACTCGGACCCGTCTGTCTTTGTTGGGGTGCGGTCGGCTGACCGGTCCTCCTCGGAGCCCTCATTTAGGGGTTGGAATCGACTAGTTGTTTTAACTTCATCATATGTCACCTGGCTAATTCCCTTTTTCTTGGTTATAGTCAATCGTCTTAGACTGTCCATCATCTTGGCCCTTTTTTCCTCCACTTGCTCGGGGAGATTCACTTGCACAATCTCACAGGGGTTTGCTTCCCCGGAGTCCAGGTACATGTGCCTCTCCACGGCCTGAATGATTTTTTCTGCGTCTTTCCAATCCAGTCTATCCGGTCGAATTGCATCGGTGCATATCACCGTCCTTCTTGAGCCTTGTTCTTCTGCTCTCCGGATCCCTAATTCGAGGCGGGTGGTTAGGATTTCTTGATACGAGGAAAGTTCTTCTCCCAGTTTCATATCTCTTATGGCCACATTAATTATGGCGTAGTAGGGGGTCTGTCCCCCGCTGGTTACCACCGGGATTGAATGCTTTGTTCTTTTCTGAATTTCCGCATTGACTTCTCTCTGATAACCTCGCCCAACCTTTTGCTGTAGTAGCCGCCTAAAGTTGGTGTTATGGACCCGCAGGTTCTTATCCGTGGTGACTATTAACGTGTCTCCATTTATGGCCCATGGGTTCCCTACCCATGTGATCGCGGTTATACCGCAGGGTCGTACCCTGACTTGGCTCGGGTTTGGAATATTTTGGAGGTCCGGTCGATGTTCTCCTGAGACGTCACCCGGGTCTAGCTGGTGTCGGGCCGATCTTATTTTCTCTTCATATGATCCCAGATCCTTTTCTTGCTTCATCTTCCCTCTTTGAGCCTCGGCTCCACTTCCTTTCTTTCTATGTTTTTTCCCCATGTCTTCAAGTTCAGCCTCCAAGGCTTCTGCCCAAGCTTTTAGTTTTCTATTTGTCTCCGTCAATTCTCCTATAGCTCCTCTTTCTAATCCCGCGATATGTTCCTGTAATGACCTCTCTTCAACAGCTGAGCCTGTGCCATCTCCACTTACCTTCACCCAAAGTTACTAGATAGTGGCATCCCCATGTGTTGGGGCATAATAAACTGTAGATATGTATTATTTCTTCCATGTTCACTATCTAGAGTACCGTATTGGTCCGAATATAAGACAACCTTTTTTCCCCTCGAAATAGGTCCGAAAAAGTCGGGTCGTCTTATATTCGGGGTCTAGTATTCAGAGCGCAGCTTCTCTTCTTCGCCTCTCCCTTTAAATGTCAATACACATTCGCGGCCCCAGGCAGTGAGGATGACGCGCTTTGGGAGGAGCCGGTGGAAGCGGAGCAGCTGGGGAGCGATGACAGCGAGAGCGAACACAGCGGGGCAGAGGACGTGTGTGAGGGATAGAGAGACATCGGAGGAGAAGTTTGCCGAATTTTAGTTAAGTTTAGTTAAATATGTGGCCTGTATTTTCTCTGTTATTTAAAAATGTTCCCAATGTTGCTTGATTATTGCTTGATATTAATTTTGAATCATACTGTACATATTTTGCCTTGAAAGTGCCGTGGCCTTTACCGGCATTATTATTATTGTCATTAATATAACAAGTGTTTAATTCACTGTGTTTTTAATATTGTTATTTTAAAATAAAATGAAGTTCTTTGTTCTGCAAATCTGGTCTGAAAATCTTTTTTTCTAAATGTTTGTGTTGAAAAACGGGGGGGTCGTCTTATAATCAGGGTCGTCTTATATTCGGACCAATACGGTTATATAGAGCATCAATATGCACATAGTTGTAACAGTAGATTAGATAGCTTTGATGCAGAAGTATACAAATCGCACACGTCCGAATCACTGTGACGTTTGAGTGTCTTAAAATGACATCAACGAAGGCACGCGTGTCACAGATGCAGATTCAACAGTTCACAAGGCAATTTTAGATTTCAGACCGGCTTACGGCAATCAATGCGTATGGACATAGATAGACGTATTTGTGCAAAATGTACAACAAGGATTCATAAATATGTACAGTATGCGTTTGTACAAATCATTGCACATTCATTCAAATGTCAATATACAAAACACAAATTAACATTTCGGTTTACAATACACACTGCTTACGAGTTGAATCCTATGAGTATTAATAATAGGATTCAACCCCTTTTTCAAGTCAACTGACCTCCACGTAGGATCAACGGAGTGGGATGAGGATTCTCCACTGCAGGAATCTCCATGTCCCATCTCCACTGGCAAAAGGTCCTTGAACTATTAGCATTGTTGACCCATCTATTTACCACATAACCTTTGGCGTCTGTATTTTTGTCAGTCTCTCGGTCTCTCTGCCCACCCGTCTCTTTATTTATTTATTATTATTTTTTTCTACATAACATTTAAAAAAAAAAACCTACCACGTTCCACATGTTATTCACAATATAGACCGTAAAACATAGCTATCTACACATAACGTCTGCATTATGTCTGTCTCTCGGTCTCTCTGCCCGTCTGGCGATTTAGTTATTTCTACATAACATAAAAAAAAACTTACCACTCGTCGTGTCACTCGCCGTCTCTGCCCGATAATCCAGTTAAATGACGACTTTAAATTAAAGTATTAGACAGAAATAAGCCGACAAGTCCGAGCTCCGTAAAAGTGAACCTCTCTCCGCGACGGTTGACGGCGAACTGTCAAGTTGTGAGCGTCACGCGCGCACTAACGTCATCATCGCCGTACAGCTCCGTCACGTGGGAGTCCCCAAACGACTGAGCCACGCCCACGATAGCGTGACGCATATCTATGCAGTATTTAATCAGCCAATTGGACCATATATTTAAGCAATAGCTCACGACAGGCTGTGGTATATGGTTATTATATCACAGCTAACGGGCTGTAATAAAAAAAATATAAAAATATACAATAACCATATATGGTTATTATATCGGACTGAAAACAATTTCTTTTAAGCCATTTTTATTTTTATTATTTTTATTATTCTGTTTTCCATATTGTTTTACTGTTTTTGTTGTTTTAATAAAGTTCTATTCTATTCTATTCTATTGTGTAACAAAATGTGTGACAGAGGAAAATCACATCCCTTATTTTCCTCTTATATTTATTTTTATAATTTACTTTTATTTATTTTCATTTACATATTTTATGTCCAAACTAAGTTTTTCTTGATTTATGCATTTATTTTTTTACCAAAATCCTTCATTTCGTTTTTATTATAAATTAATTTTATTTTGATTTCCGGCGCCATCTGGTAATCTCGTCAGATCCCACGTGAACTGACGAGCTGACGTCACCAGATGGCGCCGGAAATCAAAATAACACTAATTTATAAGGATTTTGGTCAAAATAAATACATAAATCAAGAAAAACGTGAGTCACGTTCACCTAAGCAGCGCCACGGAAATGATATTGTTCATAAAATAAAATGACTATTATTTTATAGGAAAGTTGTATTGGGTTGCTACTACAGTTTTGTCGTGGATGTATCACAGGTTTTTATAGATGTTTCGCGGGGTTTGACCGAGTGAGAAGTGTGCATTTTCTTGCTAGTGAAATGTGCTTCGTCATTTCTGCTGTCATAGGTTGAGTACTGTGTGTGCCAGGCGTGACGAGGACCTTTTTCTTTCCTGTCAAACTAATTTGTGTGAATGTTTTGTATTGGTTATTTTTGTTTGTATCCTTGTTCTTGGGGTATATAACCCCAAGAAGAAGAAGTATTGTACTTTTGATACAATCTTTTGTGTATTTTCAATACATTTTATAATTTTTTGGAGTTCACATCGGATCTGACGAGAGGTTGAACACTGTGTGTGCCAAGCGTGACGAGGACCTTTTTCTTTTTTTGTCTTTTTTTCCAGAAATAAAAGTATCTCCTGAAGTCGTGGTAGGCCATCATCACACCAGAACACAACGCAGTGTGGCTGGTTTGGACCGGCTACACATGGCAATATAAAGGTAGGCTAATAGACACATTACAATTTGTGCCAGTAGGGCCTATTTCTTAGGAAAAATGTGACCCCCATTGGAGGTTTGGTCCTGATGTCTGCCACGGTAATTTTTCAGTTAAAGATCCCATGCCACACCTATTTCATTCATCTTTTTATAATCATTGATGTCCTTTGATCGAGTTTGTAACATTATTTGTGTTGGAAATGTCTTGGATGGCTTATTTCAAGCTATTCTAGCATGTCTGAAAAGCCTGGTAGAAAAGACGACTGCTTTTCTCATAAATATTTAATGTATTAATGAGCTTTGCTCTGATTGGATCGCTGTTTCATGAATATTCAATATTTAAATATTGCTTTGCTCTGATTGGATCGCTGTTTCATGAATATTCAATATTTAAATGTTGCTTTGCTCTGATTGGTTCAGCTGTGGACGACAAAGCGCTCCAGCTCCTCCAGGTCTCGATGGCCCACGGCCAGGGCGCACAGCGTGGGCACGAGCAGGGTGGGGCTCTGCCACGGGGCCAACTTCTCCAGCAGGTCCAGGGTTGTCTGCAGCTGTTCCGTGGCGGCCTTGAACTGCCCTGCTCGCAGCAGGCCGTGCGCACGGATCTGCTCTTGCCCCGTGAAGAACTTTGGGAAATGCTGCGAGTAGCGAATGCAGCGGATCGCGTAGATTTTGGCTAGGTAGTCCTGAAAAGCCAAACGGCGCTCGGCGATAATTTCTGGGTTGAAATTCCTGCTGAGGTGCTTCCGGGGGAAGTGCACATCCTCCAGTTCTTCGCTGAACTTTTCTAGCAGCTGATCGTGGAATCTCGCAAAGTCACTGTAGCGGCGTTCTATTGACACGCACCTGGAGTCATAGCTACCAGAGCGCATTACCACAATCTGGTACACCTGTGGAATACATAACAGATACAAATATTTTTTTTTCTGAATAGTGTGTTGTGTTATGTCTAGTGTGTGCATTTTTGCTGTACTGAGAATACAGTCAATCAAAGGTCAAAGATCAACACAATGAATTTTGTTGTTAAGATTGTTAACCTTCATATGAAATAGCAAGTCGCATAATAAGATACACATACACACTTATTTCAATTTTAATTAGTAACAATGCACGACAATTAAACCACAAAGGGGCTTTTTTGATTGAAGTCACTGCCAGTTGTAATTAAAAGAGCAAATAGGGATTTGCCTGTTCTTATTTGTATAAATATTATACGGAGCATGCACAGACACAGCGCAGGCAGAGTTAGTTTGTGAGCTAAACAACAACAATCTCCTCCAACTGAGACTAGGGTGTTGTTATTGAAGAGCCCACAGTACGAACACAACACCAGTGACTTCAGTGAAGTGAAAGTGAACGTTTTACACATTCCACCATCTTCCAGAGGAGTATGTTATGTTCTTTAGGAGATAAACATTACATGTAGTGTGTTGGGCACGATCACCTCGCCGCTCACCACGTATTTGGACAGGACGTTCTGGATAACGCGCGCCGACGGGACTTCAAACAGCAGCTTCATCGCTCTGTCCAATTGTTTCTGCTCCTTCAGGTTTTGCTGGTGTTCCGAGGTGGTCAAACAGGAACACCTGGCTGCATACACACCACACACAGGCACGCACACACACACACAGACACACACACACACACACACACACACACACCACACACACACACACACACACACACACACACACACACACACACACCCACACACAGACATTTAGCACCTCATAAACACAGTAGTTTTAACTGATAGGTCTACTGTGCTTCAGGTAAGTCTGACCTGGAGTAGCGGTCCCGGGTCCCGGGTCACTCAGCTGTGGGTGGGTCAGCTGGACCTCCTGCTGGGGTCCAGGAGGCTGCTGCCACTGGCATTCTATTGGCTGTCGTTCTGCCATGGATGGGTCAGGACCGGCCAAGGTACTTCAGATGGTCAGAAGAACAGCTGGGAATGCTGTAGGATGATGATGATGATGATGATAATGATGATAATGATGGTGATGATAAGATAAGATAAGATAGAACTTTATTAATCCCGAAGGAAATTCTTGTGCCAGGTTGCATAGCAATACAGTACAATAAAACAATAGAGAAATCAACAGAATAATACAAATAAACTAAACTAACTTGTAAATCTGTTAGTTTCGTTAAACTAACAGATTTACAAATGTACAATGTACAATGTACAATGTAAAATATAAATGGTGATCAGTTCTCCACCCTGTGTAAAAACGAAACACCTTACTTACAAACTTTTCAACCTTAGTCACGTTGAAGGAAACAGCTTTGATTTATACACTCTTGTCCTCTGCTTACCTTGGTGTCGGTGTCCTGTGTGACAGGTTCCTGAAAGGGCTTCTTATCTTGTTAGCCACTGCGAAATGTTCTGATATGTTTTGTTAGAACATTACGCATGTGGAAATGCTTCTTGCTTTCTCTTTCCTCATCCTAGCTAGTTATACAAGTAAAGCAAGAGGAAGAGGAAGTGAAACGTTTGTGTTTGTGTGTGTGTGTGTGTGTGTATGTGTGAGATAGAGAGAGAGAGAGAGAGAGAGCGAGTGTGTGTCTGTGTGTGTGTGTGTGTGTGTGTGTGTGTGTGTGTGTGTGTGTGTGTGTGTATTAGTTTTATTGTCTGGTTTCAGAATATGTTTCATCATTATAGATTTTTAAAAAGATATTCACATTTAAAATGATTTGGTGTACTATCAACCCTTACACCATTTGGAATGGATTGAATTTGGGTATGTTTAGTCTAAATATTAGTCAAATTGTTAATATTATCAATAATGGTTTGGTGTAGTTCAGGTCATTGGAGAAATGCCGTATGGGAGACAGCTGACTTGTCTGGGGCTGGGTGGCGCTGCACCCGTGGTGCATTGACTCATCAAGACCAACAGGTTAAACCAGCCAACAAGACAACCACAAACTCTGCAATAAACCCAGTTATGTCAACAAATTTACATGGCTGTATGGGGTAAAATGTGAAAGCAATGTAATCTTATCTGAGTGACAATATATCAGATGTAATATTGGAATCATTTGTCATTCAAAATGTATCATCACCAAACGCCAGTTGAGCCATTTGTGTATATGCTGCCATGCCAAACGTCACTATTCAAGGTTACATGCTGCAGTTCTACAGACTGTCCACTAGATGGTCCCCTTTTCAAAGTGTTCCCTTACATTTGATACTAAATTGGAGCTTTTTATTTAGGCCAGGGATGGGCAACTTTGATGATAGAGAGGGCCACATATTATCATCACTACCAGAGGGCCACATTGTGACCGTGCACTTCCACTATAAGATACTGTAACCCAGTGGTCATCTTTAAAGGCAAGATCTACCGGAAGAGAAAAAGGCAGCCCAGTCTGTATTTCCAACTTGAGGCCTTTTATTAAGGCTAATTTAATTACATGAAGTCAATTTGAATTTGATGCAACCAAGAACAAATCATTTGAGTAAATAATTTTTTTCACAAGAGCAACAAAGAAAAATGATGATATGAAGTGTCATTGGTAGTCTCCATGAGTCACTGTCCCTAGATGTGTCTCTCAGCTGTCATGTTGCTAATGACCATCTCCATGTCAACTCCACTTGACAAAGCAAACACGTGATGGAATGTATCTGCTCCCTGTTCTCTATCAATGGACATGAATGGGTTTGAAACGAATGCAGCAATATTGTCCATGACGTCACTTTGCTACGCTGAAAAAATACAACTGGGGCGCTTTTAAAACCAAACATTAATCGGGCACAATGTATATAATATAATATTAATAATAATAATATAATAATAATAATAATTGTGGTATGCGAGGGGGCGTGGTTTAGCAGCGGCGGGTGAAACAAGGGGGCGGAGCGGCAACACGCCTGAGATCACCGCAGCTGTAGGATGAGTATAATGAGCCTGATCATATGTGACCCCGACTGGAGGTTTGGTCTGGATGTCAAAATACTTTTTTTCCCCCATATTACGAAAAATGAAGTTGCGAAGTAGCCACTCAATATAAAAAACAACAGTTTTAAGATCACTAAATAGTCATACTTTGATGAATAATGGATAATAGAAGTGTTCATGTTTTTGTAATTAAAAAAAACTACTGTTGTGTGGATATGTACACCTGTATTTGTCCAAGTTCATACTCATAATATCCTTTTTTTGCAGGGCAACGTGTTGTTAGTCTGGAGAGCTTCCGGAGGCTGTGGAAGTCACTGCTCCCTCACATAACAAGAACCAAACCCAAGACAGACATGTGCTGGCTGTGCCAGAAGAACAACTCCCACGTGTTCCGCAGTGCCAACCTGCCTGACGTGGTGAAATCAGCCAAGCTAAAGAAGCAGCTACAGCATCTCGACAGTGTTGCAAAGGAGCGGTCACTCTACAACGACATGAAGGCTGCCTGTGCCAAGACCTGTGAGGAGTTGGATCTCTCCCTTGGCCCCTCCACACCTGCAAGCAGGGAGATCACAATGCACGACAGTTTTGATTTTGCACAGCAGGTGAGAATAATGACAACACTGTTGATTTGGTTTACACACACATACACACACATCTGTGATGTTGATTTTCAATGCATCTTGTCTTTTTCTTCTCTTCCCCTTTGTTCTATATCGCCTCCTCTCTTAGGTCCACTTCCCTTCTGACCCTCATCAGCCTGGGCCCATGTACTTTTTGACTCCACGCAAGTGTGGCCTTTTTGGTGTCTGCTGTGAAGGGATGCCGAAGCAAGTGAACTACCTGATCGATGAAGGGATGGCCTCAAGCAAGGGCAGCAATGCAGTCATCAACTACGTGCATCATTTCTTCAACAACTATGGAGTTGGAGAAACACACGTGGACCTTCATTGTGACAACTGCAGTGGACAAAACAACAATTTTGTGCTGTGGTACTGTGCCTGGCGCACCATGCACAAGCTTCACCTGAAGCTGGACCTCCACTTCCTGATTGCAGGCCACACCAAGTTTGCCCCCGACTGGTGCTTCGGCCTGGTCAAGCAGCGCTTCAGGAAGACCAGAGTGGACACTTTGGCTGACATCGCTGGGGTTGTGAGAGACAGCACTCCTGTGAAGCTAGTCAACATCCCACAGCTTATCGGACTGGAGGACGGCACAGTGCTTGTTGAAAGCTACAACTGGCACCAGCATCTGAGTAGCTACTTCAAAAAGCTCCCAAACATGAAGAGTTACCAACACTTCAGGTAATTATCATTGTCATGTATTAGCTATTCTATTTTATGGACATGGTCATGGTTGTATGTTATTCTGTGGGCAAATTTTAATGTACTATCGTCCTCTGTTGCTGGATTACAGCCTTCGATGCCTGGGATTGCCTCAGGTGTGGTTTAAGGCCAGAGGAACAACTGTGATGCAACACCAGTCAGGTTTCAGCTGCGGGCGCAACATGGCTGATGTCCAGCCCCCCAAAGATGGTCTTCAGGTACAAGCCCCACCCGGACTGGACATGGCCAGACAAAAGTATCTTTCTGAGAAGATCAGAGAATTCTGTTATGACGAGGCTCAAGACATCACTTGCCCCCTTGCCAAACAGCAGCTCAGAAGAAGGCCCCTGCCAGAGAGCAGCTCAGAAGAAGAAGACTGTCCATGTATAGCTGTTACTAGCACTCTGATTGTACTGTACATAGGCTCTCTCTCATTATCACAATGGCACACATGTATAAAAACATTGCAAATAAAGTAAATTAAATTATTGTTTTTGTTTTTTGTACCTTTTACAACTTCTGCTTGCATTTGTTATGTCGCCTGTGACAATAAAAAAACTTGAAACTTCAACTTCATCTTATATTCATAATAGACTTCATGTTCAAAACTCGTTGACCTAATGTTAACCCAGCTAGTGGGCCCCACTGAGGCCTACTGTAGTCCGGACGATAGAAACGTCCAATTTGATTATGTTTATTTACATTCATCTTCCCAACTACGGGGGCTCTACAGTTTCAGACAGAATGGCCAGTAAAAAATTGGGTTGCTGGAGTAATGGTCTGTTGGTAGAATCATGGTTTGTCATTTTGGAACTATTCATAGAATAATACATGGGAATTGTGCATAACCATATAGATTAGATTCATGAATGCTTGCCTTTAGTGAATTTAATGTATTACTTTTTAGTAAGCTTACTAGCCGACATTATTGTCATTGAAAAGCCCATCAGACCACCACTAACAGATAATGACAGCTAATCCAGTGGGGGAGTGGTTGGGGGTGGGGTTAACCAGCTCTTGTTCCCACCCATTACCTGGCTGTGAGAGGTGTGAACAGCTCTGAATCTTTAAAGCAGTTTTTCTCTGCTTAGTTGTTCGTGGAACTCAGAGTTATTAAAGATCCCATGCCATTAAAATCCCATTTTTCCTATTGTTTGTTAAATAACATAGGTCAGAATGAGTTTGTGACCTGTGGTAAGTTTGAAATCTATGCAGTTTGTCTGCTCTATGCAATAGCCAATGAAAGGAAAAAGGCAGAAAAATTGAGCTAATCTGGATAAGCCGTCAGTGCTACGTAGCGTTGACAAATTATTATTCATGGTCCTGCCCACTTGGTTGGTTCGTAACCTGTGTTCGCTGTGTTTGGCGCATTTCGAAGACGATGACTTCGTCAACTTCGGGGAGTACAGCAGGGGTTTGCTGTGGCACGGTAAGCATGTTGACAGCTGCTTTGTCGTCCACAGCTGAACCAATCAGATCAGGTAGTTCACTTCCTTCACAGCAGACACCAAAAAGGCCACACTTGCGTGGAGTCAAAAAGTACATGGGCCCAGGCTGATGAGGGTCAGAAGGGAAGTGGACCTAAGAGAGGAGGCGATATAGAACAAAGGGGAAGAGAAGAAAAAGACAAGATGCATTGAAAATCAACATCACAGAGGTGTGTGTGTGTGTGTAAACCAAATCAACAGTGTTGTCATAGGATGAACTTATTCTCACCTGCTGTGCAAAATCAAAACTGTAGTGCATTGTGATCTCCCTGCTTGCAGGTGTGGAGGGGCCAAGGGAGAGATCCAACTCCTCACAGGTCTTGGCACAGGCAGCCTTCATGTCGTTGTAGAGTGACCGCTCCTTTGCAACACTGTCGAGATGCTGTAGCTGCTTCTTTAGCTTGGCTGATTTCACCACGTCAGGCAGGTTGGCACTGCGGAACACGTGGGAGTTGTTCTTCTGGCACAGCCAGCACATGTCTGTCTTGGGTTTGGTTCTTGTTATGTGAGGGAGCAGTGACTTCCACAGCCTCCGGAAGCTCTCCAGACTAACACGTTGCCCTGCAAAAAAAAGGATATTATGAGTATGAACTTGGACAAGACGTGTACATATCCACACAACAGTAGTTTTTTATTACAAAAACTGCACCCTGATCTCTGTAGGATTGCAGTAGGGTCTGGAGTCTGGTCTGGAGAAGATTTTTGCTGACACTGAAACAAAAAAACAAAGGACTCAGAGTGTGGTCCTGCTAACACCTGGGCTGCTAGCTAACGTTTGACAACAGTGGGACAGTGGCTCCTTTGTTCCTGTGTTTGGTCAACACAGCTATGACTAGATGGCTAACAAACAGAAAGCTAGCTAGTCTATAGTTAATGGTAGCTTTGCACTAGCAACAACGCTAGCTTGCTGCTGTGCTAACGTTTCTCAACAAAGCCAGCTGTGTTAACGTTAGCTTGCGGCTAACGCGGCCTCTTTGTTAGCTAGCATTGTTGCTAGTGCAAAGCTACAATTAACTCTAGACTAGCTAGCATTATGCTTGCCTACACAGCTAGATGATCACACAAATAAACAATAAATATTTAACTTGCCCAACAACAAAGCAGAACGTTGCACGGCATACCACTGTTTGTTCTATGTTGTACTCTGTTCTGTGATGTTTTCGTTCAGTCATTGCTGTTGTTCTAACGTGGCCCATTATGTATCCCAAGATAAACATGTCCTTCAGATCTGGTGACAACGACTCTGAGTTCAGTCTGATTCTGTAGATCAACTTTGAACATAGTTTTTTGGTGCACGATTCGGCTGGTATACACAAATTCTCTTTTTGAGTCTGCTGGCATTTTCAATCAAAGCTTTCTATTGTCGTGGATTTTACCAATACTCTGACATTCGTAAGAGGGAGATGCCGGGGAGACCAAAGTTTGAAAGTTAAAGACAAAGAGTAAACACAATACTTGTGGAAATTAGGAGTGCAGAGTGTGGGCCAACAGAGATTTCCATGTGGCTTTTGGGCCCATTTTTACACTCCCAGGGTTTCTGGTGTCAGCCATAAACCTCGTCACCTTTGACCTCTGAGTGCCCAGTTGACGTGGGGTTTCCTGTCCAAGGGAACTCTTCCCCTGTATGGACATTCACCAGACTTAACCTCTTCCCCAGCTGCTTATCTGCATGACCAGTCGTCACCTTCATTTATGACTAGGCAGGAGGGGGTCACCTCCTGCCATATAATTTCTTGAAACAATAATAGGAGAGAGAACCTATGTTGCGGTTACCTTAAATGGGGTTTGGAATGTGACGATGACCATGTGACGATGACCATGTGACGATGACCATGTGACGATGACCATGTGACGATGACCATGTGGCGATGTGAATATAAGTCAGAGTCAAAGAGGAGTGAATTCAGTCTTCTCTGCAGATTTGACTCAGGCTTGGTGTCACTATTGGCTGTGGCAAATAAAGTCTTTAACTTTCAAACTTTGGTCTTCCTGATCACCCTCTTACGAATGTCAGAGTATTGGTAAAATCCACGACATATTTGGCGTCACGAACAGGATTGGAAAGGGACCAGACAACTGCTTCGTCGTGGGCTGGTGTTCCGGCGCAGGTCACACAAAAGAGTGGCCACTCAACTAAAAAGGGTAAGCAACGTTCTTACGTGTTAGTATAGAAAATTGTGTGCCCTGTGCCTGAACCATCCTAACGCCAAAGCGGTAAGTAAAAATGTCTCTCCAAATTTAAGAACCATAGTATAACTGATGTAAGAGGGGGAAAGGGGAAGCCTGGGATGAATACTAAATTGTTGCTTTTGAAAACCCTGTGGATACCGTTGTGATAGTACAATTAGAAAGGTACTATGCACTGAACGGACAGGTCTCTAGAGAGAGAGAGAGAGAGGAATAAAAAAAGGTGGGAGGGGAGCTCTCCATTCCATCATAGGTTATGTTTGTGACTATGGTAAAATAGTAGACCTACGTAGACAAAGGTACGGTTAAGTACAAGTAATACTAGGAGTGCGGTAAAGTACACAAAGGTATGGTAAAATACAGAGTACGGTAAAGTACACAAAGGTATGGTAAAATACAATGTACGGTAAAGTACACAAGGTATGGTAAAATACGAGTACGGTAAAGTACACAAAGGTATGGTAAAATACAATGTACGGTAAAGTACACAAGGTATGGTAAAATACGAGTACGGTAAAGTACACAAAGGTATGGTAAAATACAATGTACGGTAAAGTACACAAAGGTATGGTAAAATACAGAGTACGGTAAAGTACACAAAGGTATGGTAAAATACAATGTACGGTAAAGTACACAAGGTATGGTAAAATACGAGTACGGTAAAGTACACAAAGGTATGGTAAAATACAATGTACGGTAAAGTACACAAGGTATGGTAAAATACGAGTACGGTAAAGTACACAAAGGTATGGTAAAATACAATGTACGGTAAAGTACACAAGGTATGGTAAAATACGAGTACGGTAAAGTACACAAAGGTATGGTAAAATACAATGTACGGTAAAGTACACAAGGTATGGTAAAATACGAGTACGGTAAAGTACACAAAGGTATGGTAAAATACAATGTACGGTAAAGTACACAAGGTATGGTAAAATACGAGTGCGGTAAAGCACAGTAATACTACGTAGGCGAGTTGCGAAAAGTCGTACAGTGGGACTACGGTAGGCGACGTACAGTGGAATCCTATGTGGGCGAGATATGATGGGCATACGGTGAGACCACGATAGGCAGGCACAGTGGTGCTACGTAGGCGAGTTGCGAAAGGGCGTACAGTGGGACTACGGTAGGCGAAGTGCGATAAAGGGGGAATTGAAAATAAGTTAGCGTTTAGAAGCTGACTTCAGTTATGGTTTGATTTGACGAAGATAAAGGGGAAGGGTGTAAAAAACACCGTGTGGTCATTTTTGTGCATTGTTAAGATGTGTGAGTGTTCAAAAAACATTCTGAGTTTTTTGTAAAAGAAGAGAGATAGATGGCATTTTCATTTGGATTGCATTCCAGTGTTAAATGAGTGAAAGTGCTTAAATACACACATTGGTTGAATAGCTCTACTTGTAAAGGTCCTGTTGATTGTTTGGTTTGAAACGCTGTGCTTGTTTTAATGTTTGTTATTGTTGTTATGTGTCAGTTGTGTGTGTGTGTGCGGTGGGCAGGACACCGCTTTAAAAGGGGTTGTGTCGGCTCGGTGGTTTCAAGAGAGACTGGTGGGAGATTTGCTGAGTACAATGCCGGACTATTTAGGAGTGGCGTGTCCCGTGAGAGGAGGGGGATCTACATGATAAAGTCCAGCCCCGTGTGCGCTGTGAATCAGTGGGAGAGAGGGTAAGAATTTAAAAAACTGGAGATAAAAGAGGTTAGTTATTATTGCTCTCTTTTGATAATATGAGTAGAGCGAAGAATGGGTAGGATGATGTGATTGAAGAATTCAAAGCATTGATATCAGTAGTCGAATGAAATATATTCACAATAACCAAGTATAACAATAAAGGTCGAGTAAAGATAGGAGCACCCCAGTGTTGGAACCTGCACTGCATGTTGTAGTCCAGGAAGTTGTTATAGAGCATCAGTTTTCTTCTTCATTGATG
>PIJE02001272.1:18841-84373 GCA_002895965.2 Coryphaenoides rupestris | reverse complement strand
TAACTGTACGTCGCCTACCGTAGTCTTACTGTGCTTTACCGCACTCGTATTTTACCATACCTTGTGTACTTTACCGTACATTGTATTTTACCATACCTTTGTGTACTTTACCGCACTCGTATTTTACCATACCTTGTGTACTTTACCGTACATTGTATTTTACCATACCTTTGTGTACTTTACCGTACTCTGTATTTTACCATACCTTTGTGTACTTTACCGCACTCGTATTTTACCATACCTTGTGTACTTTACCGTACTCGTATTTTACCATACCTTGTGTACTTTACCGTACATTGTATTTTACCATACCTTTGTGTACTTTACCGTACTCTGTATTACTTGTACTTAACCGTACCTTTGTCTACGTAGGTCTACTATTTTACCATAGTCACAAACATAACCTATGATGGAATGGAGAGCTCCCCTCCCACCTTTTTTAATTCCTCTCTCTCTCTCTCTAGCGACCTGTCCGTTCAGTGCATAGTACCTTTCTAATTGTACTATCACAACGGTATCCACAGGGTTTTCAAAAGCAACAATTTAGTATTCATCCCAGGTTTCCCCTTTCCCCCTCTTACATGAGTTATACTATGGTTCTTAAATTTGGAGAGACATACTTACAGCTTTGGCGTTAGGATGGGTCAGGCACAGGGCACACAATTTTCTATACTAACACGTAAGAACGTTGCTTACCCTTTTTAGTTGAGTGGCCACTCTTTTGTGTGACCTGCGCCGGAACACCAGCCCACGACGAAGCAGTTGTCTGGTCCCTTTCCAATCCTGTTCGTGACGGCAAATATGTCGTGGATTTTACCAATACTCTGACATTCGTAAGAGGGTGATCAGGAAGACCAAAGTTTGAAAGTTAAAGACTTTATTTGCCACAGCCAATAGTGACACCAAGCCTGAGTCAAATCTGCAGAGAAGACTGAATTCACTCCTCTTTGACTCTGACTTATATTCACATCGCCACATGGTCATCGTCACATGGTCATCGTCACATGGTCATCGTCACATGGTCATCGTCACATGGTCATCGTCACATTCCAAACCCCATTTAAGGTAACCGCAACATAGGTTCTCTCTCCTATTCCTGGTTCAAGAAATTATATGGCAGGAGGTGACCCCCTCCTGCCTAGTCATAAATGAAGGTGACGACTGGTCATGCAGATAAGCAGCTGGGGAAGAGGTTAAGTCTGGTGAATGTGTAATGTGGGAAGCACAGGGGGAAGTTCCCTTGGGCAGGAAACCCCACGTCAACTGGGCACTCAGAGGTCAAAGGTGACGAGGTTTATGGCCGACACCAGAACACCTGGGGGTGTAAAAATGGGCCCAAAAGCCACATGGAAATCTCTGTTGGCACGCACTCCGCACTCCTAATTTCCACAAGTATTGTGTTTACTCTTTGTCTTTCTCTACCCTTAATTCACCCATACAGTATAATGACAAGCCATTCTTATGAATATACCGGACAATATCTCCAATACTATCTTCTTCATCTCCTCTGGCATCCTCCCGAGGCACCAAACTGCGGTCTCGTGTTGGGAGTCGTGGATGTATTCATATGTGGGCCAGTGAACTTTCCACTTTGCCGTTGTGGCCCTACGTGGAACTAGTTAGCTTTCACTCCTTACTTGATTGGCCCTGGGAATGGCCTCAGATGTCCTCGAGCGTCGTTGTCGTCGGAACGTGGGAGCGTCAACGTGAGACCGTGCGGTCCTTGGGTGGGAATGGGAGGTCAACGGTGGGGGTGCGTCTCCCATATCTGCGTTTGTTTGTGTACATGTAGAATGCTCCTGGTTTTTTCTATCCCAAAAGGTATATATGCTCTATGTATCTGAATAAACTTTGAATCATTCCGAGTGATACTGCCTTGTGTCACATTGATTCCCTAGCTCGCTGCTTTGCTACAGACAATCCAGAACCTGAACCACAACCCGAACTCCAGCCACAGTAGATGACCACTCGAAACTGCGCACAACAACTTGGTGTCAGAAGTGGGATACTGGACAGAGGTAAGTTACAATCTTATTTTTAATAACAATTGTACTTACTCTCCGGTATGCCCAATTACAATTTAAAAGCGCAATAAGTAATAAGTATAGTTTATACAGAAAAAAATAGTAGGTTTATCCCGATCATAGGGGTAGCTGTCCTGAATCGGATGCCCGGTGCAACTGGATCTATATCGTAAGCCCAGACTCAGATGCAATATTCCTGAGCCGCATGCCCGACTGCAGAGGTAACATTCCTGCATCGGATGCCTGATTGCTGAGGTAACTTTCCTGAATTGGAAGCCTGATTACAGAGGTAATATTCCTGAATCAGATGCCTAATGGCAGAGGTAACATTCCTGAGTTAGAAGACCGATTGATCACCAGCAGGAAAAATTAGGACAATTTTTAAAAAAAAAAATGTATGAGAAAGTACACTTAATCGGCTAGACGTACAGCTAAATAAAGGCCAATCTGTAGAAAAAAGCTCTACCGCGCTGGGGACTCTTATCAAGAGTTCAAGGAAATTCCCCCCTCACCAAACTGAGGAAGTGGGACCCGCCTGAAAAGGCTGTGTGTGAGCAATAGTTATTTCACTGCCCGATAAAGCCGTTTTAGCACATTTATACTCGTCAGATAATTAGTATTTTGAGGCCTGGTTCTGGTGAAGGATTGTCTGATAGGATGGAAATGGGGAAATCAGAAAGCAAAAGTTGTCCAAAAGGGGAACCGCGGCCAGGGTCTCCTCAAACAATAACATAAAATGGCTAAAATCCTCTCGAATAACATCTCTAATCTCACTTCTAAAGTAGCCACTGGCCCGAATATATGAGAGGGTGGGAGACCCAAACTGGGATTTTCCATATCTACGAGAGACGTTCGCTGAGTGGGAGAAATGTAAACTTATGGGACAGACAGTCAATCGCAGGTGCCTCAGATAGAGCTCAAGGTTGAAATAGACAACAGCAAGTCTGTCCATTATCCGCGATCCAAGCAAGCAAAACCCAGAACTACATAGGACCACGAAAGTGCAATCATGGCATTATATGCATCTTTTAAAACCTGCGAGGATACGGAAGAGGAAGAATTTGCCTTTGCCCTTGCTGTGAGGGAACAAAGTCTTCCCCTCGCAGAACTTATGCAGAGAGTAAAAAACCCCCAAAACAAACAAAACCAATATATTGGTTAAACTCTCAAAGTCCTGATCCAAATTCAGACACCTTATCCTTTAGGCTACGTGGCTTCAAGTTTAGAAGGTCTTCTGAGAGAAGTTTGCAATTGATTCACACATTTATAAGCTGCTCGTTTCAACAAATAAACTGAGTGTTCAAAAATTTAAACAAGTAAACATGGCCCGTTAGCAGGTCGAAACCATGACCTTGGCGTTATTAGCACCTCGCTCTAACCAACTGAGCTAACGGGCCATTTTGCAAAAATCCACACATTACTAAACTGCTGATTTAAACAAATATACTATTTCATAAGTTACTGATTTCAACAAGTAGACAGAACAGGGATTGAACTAGATCACTTTCAAAGTACTCATTTAATTCGAGAGGCAGCTAATTTAACCACGAAGGGATTCGAACCCTCAATCTTCTGATCCGAAGTCAGACGCCTTATCCTTTAGGCCACGTGGCTTCACTGTGCTTCAGGTTTACAAGGTCCTCTGAGAGAAGTTTGCAATTGATTCACACATTTATAAGCTGCTCGTTTCAACAAATAAACTGAGTGTTGAACAATTTAAACAAGTAAGCATGGCCCGTACGGGGGTTGAACCCGTGACCTTGGCGTTATTAGCACCACGCTCTAACCAACTGAGCTAACCGGCCATTTCAACAGTCAACCTCCCAATAATAAACAATTCAAATGAATGTCAAAAAGTTAGGGAACAAATGACTTTCAAAGTAAATGGATTGCTTTAAAACAAAATTATGGATGGCAAAGTACTCATTTGATCCAAAAATTCAATTTAACAACAAATGGATTCAAACTCTCAAAGTCCTGATCCAAATTCAGACACCTTATCCTTTAGGCCACGTGGCTTCGTTGCATTTTAAATTAACAAGGTCCTCTGAGACAAGTTAGCAATTGACCACGCTCGAACCAACTGAGCTAACCGGCCATTTCCACAGTCAACCTCCCAATAATAAACAATTCAAATAAATGTCTAAAAGTTAGGGAACAAATGACTTTCAAAGTAAATGGATTGCTTTAAAAAAAAAAATATGGATGGCAAAGTACTCATTTGATCCAAAAATTCAATTTAACAACAAATCGATTCAAACTCTCGATCCAAATTCAGACAACTTATCCTTTAGGCCACGTGGCTTCACTGTGCTTCAGGTTTACAAGGTCCTCTGAGAGAAGTTTGCAATTGATTCACACATTTATAAGCTGCTCGTTTCAACAAATAAACTGAGTGTTGAACAATTTAAACAAGTAAGCATGGCCCGTACGGGGGTTGAACCCGTGACCTTGGCGTTATTAGCACCACGCTCTAACCAACTGAGCTAACCGGCCATTTCAACAGTCAACCTCCCAATAATAAACAATTCAAATGAATGTCAAAAAGTTAGGGAACAAATGACTTTCAAAGTAAATGGATTGCTTTAAAACAAAATAATGGATGGCAAAGTACTCATTTGATCCAAAAATTCAATTTAACCACAAATAGATTTAAACTCTCAAAGTCCTGATCCAAATTCAGACACCTTATCCTTTAGGCCACGTGGCTTCGTTGCATTTTAAATTAACAAGGTCCTCTGAGACAAGTTAGCAATTGACCACGCTCGAACCAACTGAGCTAACCGGCCATTTCCACAGTCAACCTCCCAATAATAAACAATTCAAATAAATGTCTAAAAGTTAGGGAACAAATGACTTTCAAAGTAAATGGATTGCTTTAAAAAAAAAAATATGGATGGCAAAGTACTCATTTGATCCAAAAATTCAATTTAACAACAAATCGATTCAAACTCTCGATCCAAATTCAGACAACTTATCCTTTAGGCCACGTGGCTTCACTGTGCTTCAGGTTTACAAGGTCCTCTGAGAGAAGTTTGCAATTGATTCACACATTTATAAGCTGCTCGTTTCAACAAATAAACTGAGTGTTGAACAATTTAAACAAGTAAGCATGGCCCGTACGGGGGTTGAACCCGTGACCTTGGCGTTATTAGCACCACGCTCTAACCAACTGAGCTAACCGGCCATTTCGGCAGTCAACCTCCCAATAATAAACAATTCAAATGAATGTCAAAAAGTTAGGGAACAAATGACTTTCAAAGTAAATGGATTGCTTTAAAACAAAATTATGGATGGCAAAGTACTCATTTGATCCAAAAATTCAATTTAACCACAAATAGATTTAAACTCTCAAAGTCCTGATCCAAATTCAGACACCTTATCCTTTAGGCTACGTGGCTTCAAGTTTAGAAGGTCTTCTGAGAGAAGTTTGCAATTGATTCACACATTTATAAGCTGCTCGTTTCAACAAATAAACTGAGTGTTCAAAAATTTAAACAAGTAAACATGGCCCGTTAGCAGGTCGAAACCATGACCTTGGCGTTATTAGCACCTCGCTCTAACCAACTGAGCTAACGGGCCATTTTGCAAAAATCCACACATTACTAAACTGCTGATTTAAACAAATATACTATTTCATAAGTTACTGATTTCAACAAGTAGACAGAACAGGGATAGAACTAGATCACTTTCAAAGTACTCATTTAATTCAAGAGGCAGCTAATTTAACCACGAAGGGATTCGAACCCTCAATCTTCTGATCCGAAGTCAGACGCCTTATCCTTTAGGCCACGTGGCTTCACTGTGCTTCAGGTTTACAAGGTCCTCTGAGAGAAGTTTGCAATTGATTCACACATTTATAAGCTGCTCGTTTCAACAAATAAACTGAGTGTTGAACAATTTAAACAAGTAAGCATGGCCCGTACGGGGGTTGAACCCGTGACCTTGGCGTTATTAGCACCACGCTCTAACCAACTGAGCTAACCGGCCATTTCAACAGTCAACCTCCCAATAATAAACAATTCAAATGAATGTCAAAAAGTTAGGGAACAAATGACTTTCAAAGTAAATGGATTGCTTTAAAACAAAATTATGGATGGCAAAGTACTCATTTGATCCAAAAATTCAATTTAACAACAAATGGATTCAAACTCTCAAAGTCCTGATCCAAATTAAGACACCTTATCCTTTAGGCCACGTGGCTTCGTTGCATTTTAAATTAACAAGGTCCTCTGAGACAAGTTAGCAATTGACCACGCTCGAACCAACTGAGCTAACCGGCCATTTCCACAGTCAACCTCCCAATAATAAACAATTCAAATAAATGTCTAAAAGTTAGGGAACAAATGACTTTCAAAGTAAATGGATTGCTTTAAAAAAAAAATATGGATGGCAAAGTACTCATTTGATCCAAAAATTCAATTTAACAACAAATCGATTCAAACTCTCGATCCAAATTCAGACAACTTATCCTTTAGGCCACGTGGCTTCACTGTGCTTCAGGTTTACAAGGTCCTCTGAGAGAAGTTTGCAATTGATTCACACATTTATAAGCTGCTCGTTTCAACAAATAAACTGAGTGTTGAACAATTTAAACAAGTAAGCATGGCCCGTACGGGGGTTGAACCCGTGACCTTGGCGTTATTAGCACCACGCTCTAACCAACTGAGCTAACCGGCCATTTCGGCAGTCAACCTCCCAATAATAAACAATTCAAATGAATGTCAAAAAGTTAGGGAACAAATGACTTTCAAAGTAAATGGATTGCTTTAAAACAAAATTATGGATGGCAAAGTACTCATTTGATCCAAAAATTCAATTTAACCACAAATAGATTTAAACTCTCAAAGTCCTGATCCAAATTCAGACACCTTATCCTTTAGGCTACGTGGCTTCAAGTTTAGAAGGTCTTCTGAGAGAAGTTTGCAATTGATTCACACATTTATAAGCTGCTCGTTTCAACAAATAAACTGAGTGTTCAAAAATTTAAACAAGTAAACATGGCCCGTTAGCAGGTCGAAACCATGACCTTGGCGTTATTAGCACCTCGCTCTAACCAACTGAGCTAACGGGCCATTTTGCAAAAATCCACACATTACTAAACTGCTGATTTAAACAAATATACTATTTCATAAGTTACTGATTTCAACAAGTAGACAGAACAGGGATAGAACTAGATAACTTTCAAAGTACTCATTTAATTCAAGAGGCAGCTAATTTAACCACGAAGGGATTCGAACCCTCAATCTTCTGATCCGAAGTCAGACGCCTTATCCTTTAGGCCACGTGGCTTCACTGTGCTTCAGGTTTACAAGGTCCTCTGAGAGAAGTTTGCAATTGATTCACACATTTATAAGCTGCTCGTTTCAACAAATAAACTGAGTGTTCAACAATTTAAACAAGTAAGCATGGCCCGTACGGGGGTTGAACCCGTGACCTTGGCGTTATTAGCACCACGCTCTAACCAACTGAGCTAACCGGCCATTTCAACAGTCAACCTCCCAATAATAAACAATTCAAATGAATGTCAAAAAGTTAGGGAACAAATGACTTTCAAAGTAAATGGATTGCTTTAAAACAAAATTATGGATGGCAAAGTACTCATTTGATCCAAAAATTCAATTTAACAACAAATGGATTCAAACTCTCAAAGTCCTGATCCAAATTAAGACACCTTATCCTTTAGGCCACGTGGCTTCGTTGCATTTTAAATTAACAAGGTCCTCTGAGACAAGTTAGCAATTGACCACGCTCGAACCAACTGAGCTAACCGGCCATTTCCACAGTCAACCTCCCAATAATAAACAATTCAAATAAATGTCTAAAAGTTAGGGAACAAATGACTTTCAAAGTAAATGGATTGCTTTAAAACAAAATTATGGATGGCAAAGTACTCATTTGATCCAAAAATTCAATTTAACCACAAATAGATTCAAACTCTCGATCCAAATTCAGACACCTTATCCTTTAGGCCACGTGGCTTCACTGTGCTTCAGGTTTACAAGGTCCTCTGAGAGAAGTTTGCAATTGATTCACACATTTATAAGCTGCTCGTTTCAACAAATAAACTGAGTGTTGAACAATTTAAACAAGTAAGCATGGCCCGTACGGGGGTTGAACCCGTGACCTTGGCGTTATTAGCACCACGCTCTAACCAACTGAGCTAACCGGCCATTTCGGCAGTCAACCTCCCAATAATAAACAATTCAAATGAATGTCAAAAAGTTAGGGAACAAATGACTTTCAAAGTAAATGGATTGCTTTAAAACAAAATTATGGATGGCAAAGTACTCATTTGATCCAAAAATTCAATTTAACCACAAATAGATTTAAACTCTCAAAGTCCTGATCCAAATTCAGACACCTTATCCTTTAGGCTACGTGGCTTCAAGTTTAGAAGGTCTTCTGAGAGAAGTTTGCAATTGATTCACACATTTATAAGCTGCTCGTTTCAACAAATAAACTGAGTGTTCAACAATTTAAACAAGTAAGCATGGCCCGTACGGGGGTTGAACGCATGACCTTCGCGTTATTAGCACCTCGCTCTAACCAACTGAGCTAACCGGCCATTTTGCAAAAAGTCCACACATTAATAAACTGCTGATTTCAACATATATACTATTTCATACGTTACTGATTTCAACAAGTACACAGAAGACGGATTGAACTAGATCACTTTCAAAGTACTCATTTAATTCAAAAGGGAAATAACTAAAACACGAAGGGATTCGAACCCTCAATCTTCTGATCCGAAGTCAGACGCCTGTTCCACAATTTAAACAAGTAACCATGGCCAGTACATAGGGCATGGGTATGCATCTAGTAAGGTCTTACTGTTTATTGGCCTATAGTCCACACAACAATGATAAGTGTCGTTCGGTTTCTTGACTATTATGCCCATGGAGAAGATGAAGGCTCAATGATGTCATCAGCCAACATATTGCCAAACTGCTATTTTATAATCTGCCTTTTTAAAGGCAAGGTGCGATAAGCTTTGCACCGGCTCGGGACTTCATCTGTGGTGTCAATGGAGTTAGTGATAACGTTGGTTTTCCCTACTTTCTCAGAACACACTCCAGGTCATCCAGGTGCTTTATAAAGGGGAAATATGCAACTCCATGAGGTTGTCTGACGCCTTATGATGGAGAGGTCCACCTCTGTACCCAGAAAAAATCTATTTGTATCACAATAAATAAATAAATAACCATACCTGTTTAAGTACTGTTTAAGTACTTCCCCTTGTGAGACCAGTCCCTGGCCCCGAAACAAAGAGGGTTAGGCGGGGGCTGATGGAGCCCATGAGCACCCAGGGGATGTGTCCTGCATGCAGCAGCAGAAACTGGATGCTGTGTCACAGAGCAGGCCCACCCCCCCTGGCCAAATTGTCAGCAGATCATTGTCATAACGTTAAAACCTATCACACCGCTTCCTCAAGCCATGACATGACACAGTGGGGGGAAGGATGTTGTTTTTCTAAACATTTTATTGTCAAATTCATATTTGTGTGGCGTTTTAGTGGGGTTGTACACTTTTATTGTGAAATCTGAGTGGGCCGAAGTGATGTTTTATTACATTGTGGCGGTCGGGCTAGACACTCACCAAGTCAGTGTTTTTGATATGGGGACTCGATTTTGTGCCTTTAACACACACACACACACACAGTGAAACACCAAACGGTGCAGTTATATTAGCGCCGTTTGTCAGCATGAGTGTAGCTTGAGGCAAATTTTACTGAGGCGCCCAAGCAAGACCTAACAGCCATCATCATCATCATCATCATTATCATCATGCCACCTGTAGTGCTGCCTACTCCACCTCTCTCCCCTGATACAACAGATGTATCATGGGTCTACTGGGTATTACTGGTACGCAGTCTCCTCAAATGTCATACAAGGTACGGAATGGTGATATTTACTCATCTTAATTGCTTGATGTATTTCTAAGGACAACAAACATACAGAACTCCATTTCCAGGCATGACACGCGTGTTGCGGCGCTGGTGGCGGCACCACCTGCCCTCTCACAGTAAATGCGTAAAGGGACCTGGGGACGGGGAGGATATGAAAGAAAAATGAGAGCGTGTAGCGGCTGGCTGGAGGCGTGAGGGGAATCGGAGGTGAGGTCTGGTGGTCGGTCGGAGGAGCGGATAGGCAGCCACCGTCCTCTGGAGGAGCCGGCCAGAGTACCGACCTCGCCTCACCGGCCACATCCAACCATCCATCATCGTTATGACTCCCCACCCCCCCCATAACCCATCACCACGAGGGCCGCGAGCGCATGCATGGGTCTGCGGCGCGTGTGCATCCCTTATTAGATGGGAAATCGCTTGTGGGGGGCGGTCGCATCGATTCCAATTTGGTGACGTCGCCGCCAAGAGAGTTGCGGGTCACTCACACTGTGTGTGTGTGTGTGTGCGTGCGTGTGTGTGTGTGTTGAGTCAACACTGAACATTTCTGAAGGGACTCACCACATGACAGTGTTGAGCAGCATAGAGACTTAAGGGGCATATAACAAACATCTGAGACAGAGAAACTGGAAACTAGACGATGAAATCCCCAAAAAACATTAAGATACGTCAAGAGAGACATCGTATCATACGCAATCTATTTTCTATCTTATTTTCGGGAATCTGCGCCTCTAAATAAACACCATGGGACTTGAGTGTCATTCCGTGAAATCCCTCAGAGATACTTTTGAAGAACAACCATAAATCATGAGAGGAGGTGACATTTAATAGCCCTGTGCGACCTGACCGCCAGGCACCACAGACTGTTGGGGCTATTACAGACAAATATTGCCGTCATCAAAGTGCTGCGCTTGATTTAGATGATTTAGTAAGTGAAGCGTGTCCGTGTGTACACGGTGCATCCACAATCATATGCAAACAACATTGTTTTTAGGCATCTCTTCACTTTAAAACTCACACCCGACCTAGATTGTTTCTTACTTAGAAAAATACTGTATATATATTCATATTTTTCATATTGTGTAATTTATTTGTAATCTCTGTGTGTGTGTGTGTGTGTGTGTGTGTGTGTGTGTGTGTGTGTGTGTGTGTGTGTGTGTGTGTGTGTGTGTGTGTGTGTGTGTGTGTCTTCTGTCTAAATGAATCTCCCGGAGCTGGTCAGTCTTGTGGTAACAGCAGGTTTATTCCACATCTGCATTTATAACAAAGCACAATAGAGTAGAATGGTCAAACAGCACATGCTCCGTCTGGTGGCAAATCCTCCATCGCTTTTTAGGATTAGCCATGTTTACATTTTTTTTACAATCTATGCTCTTTACAATATATTAAGACAGTGATCGCATAGTGGGTTAAAATGTATGTAAATAAAATGAATATATGAGGAGGAAATACAGAAAATACAAAAATATGTTTATATAAATTTGTAGTATTTTACACTGTATACGTACATTTTATAATAAAGATTATGCAACAATTACAAAAACAGAAAGTAAGCAAACCACAGAAAATACCTCATCTGCATCTTCAAAATATTACCACTCTATAGAACAACATAACTGTAACATACCTGCATTTATAACAAAGTACATCGAGTAGAACGGTCAAACAGCACATGCTCCGTCTAGAAAGACAGCACCATGTTAATGTTAGCTATCTTTACTGGAGATTTCTACTGGCAATAAAACACATAAAAAACGAATGGTTAACTTAATAAGACACAGCAAATGTAATACAATTTTTATATTTAATCTAATTATTTTGTTTATGGACATTCACAGACATGTTACATGGAGGCAAATCCTCCATCGATTTGAGGATTACCCATAATCCTTTGCTATTACTACTCAATGCAGATACACATTTACAACAGCAGGTGGCATAGTTGTCCCATTTAGCGGGATTTAACCTGAACCTTTCCAACTATGTGAAATATATAATACATTATTAATATTGTGTGTGGAAGGGAGTCCACTGTCGGTGTGACAGTGTCCTACAGCTTTAACTTTGAGCCTCCTCTCTATCTCTTTATATCTTTCCTTTACTTTAACATAGGCCTCGTACGGAACAACCTCCGGGTTGCTCCAGTGCTCATGAAAAATGCAACACGTTTCATGTCTTAGCCTCTACTGTAGCTGCTATGGCGAGCCTCCAAACAATATCCCTCCCCAGGAACCTCATAATGTCAGTGTGCAACCTTAAAGGTCACCACTGTAAATGAGTGACCACAATGCTACCATTTAAGCGGGATGTATTCTTTACTCTTGCCCTAACTCTCCTCTTTCCTTTGCTTTTATTCTCCCATTTCCTTGGGACCTTTTCCCCTATTGAATCACCTGGTTGTTGGCGCCACCCCGTGGTCACACACGTACATAGCTGTGTGCCTCGCCATCCATTTGACGACAGTGTATTCAGACAGCTGGCCTTGCCTCTGGAGGATGGTCGAATCGAATGCAAATTGAGCCATTGAGTCAGGTAGCCTCATGTCACAATCAAGCTCCAAACTTAGTACACAGTTGATAAGCGTTGATAGCATTGGTCTGTATGGCAAAAACAGCATTTCTGCACCAATAAAAGTAGCTTGTGAGTTGTCATCAAATATGTTTATTTGAATACATTCTTTTTTTCTCAAAATGTATATTATTAAAACATGTTTTTTAAAAAGTAGCCCTACATGAAAAAGGTAATTAAATAAGATGATAACACCCAGTCTGTGTGTGTGTGTGTGTGTGTGTGCGTGTGTGTGTGTGTGTATTTATGCAAACTGTACTTGTATAGCATCACATCTGCACACACCTCAACATGATTCACAACCATTTGTAACCTTGTACCGAAACGTAACCACCTCTTACACCACAAAACATAAACATAGGTACGCCATGTTTTGTTTTCACAACTGTATTTCAACCAAACATTTCTCAACTTCCTAAAACTTAAACCTCTCTTTTCTGTACATGAAGAAACATTTCTAACTTGTCTTCCTCTTGCCTTCGGTCTGATGATATGCTACATTTAATATTGTTATGATATTATATTTTGTTCTGCTGTCTATTGATCAAAGGTCTAGGTAGCATGTACAAGCAGAATTGTGTGGTGTGTGTGTGTGTGTGTGTGTGTGTGTGTGTGTGTGTGTGTGTGTGTGTGTGTGGTGTGTGTGTGTGTGTGTGTGTGTGTGTGTGTGTGTGTGTGTGTGTGTTCTACTACAACTTAAGGGTTAGTCTAGGGACATTTGTCACTTTAAACTTTATGCTTCTAATATTTGTGTTGCATCCTCATGCATGTGTTAGGATATGCGTGTGTCTTTACAAGTATGTGACACACACATTTGTGTTGTGCATAATTTTTTTTTGTGATGAGCGTATGTGAGGGTGTGTGTGCATGCAAGCATGCAAGTGCGTGTGTGTGTGTGTGTGTATTCAGTCTCTCTGAGCAGCGCATCCTAATTGTCTTTGGTGACAGCAAACTCCAGCGAGCTCCTAAACATCGGCTCTTCCTCCTCCTGCTCCTTGGCCTGAACCTCCTGCTGTTGCTGTTGCTGATTCTGCTGCTCCTCCTTCTGCTGCTCCTCCTTCTGTTGTTTCTGTCGCCGCTCCACCTCTCCACCGTCCGTGATTGGCTGTCTGGCCACGGGGGCGTCGACACGGAGCCGCCCGTCCTCGGTGAGTGTGCAGCTGAGGGCCGACAGGTCCAGGTGGGCGGGCAGCTCAATGTTCTGGACGAAGCCCGCCCTGGAGGAGGCGGCGGAGCGGCGGCTGCAGGAGCTGGACGCGGAGGAGGCGTCCTGCGAGGCCTCAGACTCCGCCCGCTTCATGGCCACCACCGCCAGCCGTCGGCCCTCCAGCTTGACATGGATGTCCTCCGGGGCGTAGCCGCGCACGTCCAGGGTCACCAGCAGGTCCTTCCCCACCCCGGGGCCAGTGGAGGCGATGACGGGGCATGGCTGGGTCTCCTCGGCACTGCTGGGCTCCAAGGCGCAGGAAGACTGTGGGTCTACAGCAGCCCCCAGGCTGAGGGGACACAGGGCAGAGAGTCAGCGGGACTCCAACAGAGACACATGATGTACGTATGAGTCCATCCACAGCCCAAAGGAACTGGCTGGATGTTACTGTATCATCCATAAGTACTTATTCAAGGTTAGTTAATTTTCATGAGTATATACCGTAAACATAAACGGAACCTTGGCTTAATATGCTTTTGAATATTTTTTTTGATTTATGTTGGAGGAGGTTGAAGGTTGTAGCAAAAATAATTTAATACGTTCAGCTGGTCTGATGTAATTATAAGACTGCATTCTCTAACAAGTTACAATTTTACAAGTAGGGATCTACTCTTCCAATACACATTTTATGGTAAGACCTCAGCAGTTAGCTGCCATGTAATTCCAACCAAATATATTTTAAGGCAAGGCAAGTTGTCTACTGTGGTGGTTCACAGTAACATAAGCACTTCGTTGTCACACTATAGCTACCTGGCGAACAGCGGATGCGGGAAGGCCCCCTGACGCAGATCAAGCAGGTGAGTCCCGTCGTGGAGCTCCTTCAGGAGGCCCTCGGCCAGCTTGGATCTCCTGTGGAAGAAGTCTTGCTGCAGGGAGGAGAGGGCCTCCTGGTGCAGGGGCCACAGGAGCCTCTCCTGGCTGAAGAATGGGTCGTTGGAGAACAGGCTGTCCATGGCGGGCCACTGGCTCATGTCAAAAAGCAGAGAGATGATGTCCAAAACAAAACTGTCAGTTTGAGTCCAATGTGTTTTGCTCGTGAGCGGTCCTCCACTGGGTGCTGGGTGCCTGTGGTTCTGGTCGGTGTCTGTGCTGACGGTTTGGGTCTCTGCTTGTCTTCTCAGCTCCCGCTACCCTGTGCCTTTATGTACTCTCAGCTGTTACGCCCACTGGCCTATTTACACCCCATGAGCTCACTGCTCAACCCTCTGTGTGTGAGGGTGAGTGAGTGTGTGTGTGTGTGTGTGTGTGTGTGTGTGTGTGTGTGTGTGTGTGTGTGTGTGTGTGTGTGTGTGTGTGTGTGTGTGTGTGTGTGTGTGTGTGTGTGTGTGTGTGTGTGTGTGTGTGTGTGTGTGTGTGTGTGTGTGTGTGTGTGTGTGTGTGTGTGTGTGTGTGTGTGTGTGTGTGTGTGTGTGTGTGTCTTGGAAGGTTCAGGATGAGACTGATTAAAGTACCTAAAAGGGGTGTCGTGTATGATTTATACATCCTGTTTATAGAAACATTAAATGAAAATGACATCGTCGCGCATGAATAGGAAGAGATAAATATCAAAGAAATAAAAGTTTTGTCATAATATTGTTGAATATGACGAGGGGAAATTCAAGAAGTCTTCTCTGTTTAGGCCAATCTGTCGATGAAGTCATTCAAATGGCAACATTGGCTAATACATAATAAATATATGAATAAAATATAAATATACAGTACATTCCAGCTTAGCTCAAGGTTTGGGAGGTGTGTGTGTGTGTGTGTGTGTGTGTGTGTGTGTATGTATGTATGTATGTGTGTGTGTGTGTGTGTGTGTGTTTACATGTAATTGTGACACACACTATGATTTGTAGTCCATGCGTTTAGTTTCACATTGCGCTTTTACTAAATGTGACTTATGACAGTGTTTGCATGAGTCCAACATGCTCACCAACATTACAAGAAGTGTGTGTCATACTCGTATTTGAAGGATCCACCCCGGCTATGCGCAGCTGTCTGGATGTCTTGCTCTCATGCCATTGGCTGGCACCATAAACTAGCCCTCATTCCATTGGCTAGGCTCTATCTATCTGTCTATCTCTATCAATCAGTCTATCTGTCTATCTCTATCAATCAGTCTATCTGTCTATCTCTATCAATCAGTCTATCTGTCTATCTCTATCAATCAGTCTATCTGTCTATCTCTATCAATCAGTATATCTGTCTATCTCTATCAATCAGTCTATCTGTCTATCTCTATCAATCAGTCTATCTGTCTATCTCTATCAATCAGTCTATCTGTCTATCTCTATCAATCAGTCTATCTGTCTATCTCTATCTATCAGTCTATCTGTCTATCTCTATCAATCAGTCTATCTGTCTATCTCTATCTATCAGTCTATCTGTCTATCTCTATGTGTCTGTCTAATGTATATTTACATATACATTTTGAGCATTTGACAGACGATTTTATCCAAAGCGACTTACAAAGAGTACATTTGTTGGAAGATATGTTGAAAGAATATTTAACGGATAGAATGATTTAGTAAATATTCAAACGATTCAATTACACCATAATCAGTTTCCTTATTCAGAATAATGCTCTTACTATTAGATTATAAATATGTGTTTGTATAAATATAATAATATAAGGTAAATAGCAGCTCGTAAGCCTTGACTCACCAGATAACCAGATAAATAAATAGATAACCAGATAACTATATATATATAACTTATTATTATTATTATAAACTGCTTTTATAGCACTTCCTTAACAAAGTTACAAGGTGCTTACAAGTAAAAAGTAAAATAAAATACTATGAGTACTAATAGTAAATAGATAAGCAGATATATATTAATAGATACCCAGATAACCAGATATATAAATAGATAACTGTGTCAGTGGTGCAGGGGAATACGAGGCACAGAAATAGAAAGGGGGGGATTCAAGATGGCTGCCCAGTAAAGGTTTACAATGTGCACTCTAGCTACAGCTGATGTCTTTCTTTACCCAAGACTTCAGCTGTCAAACGCCATCACACAGACATACCCCAGCATCTCAGTCATATCCAGGTTATCCATGCGCACATGACTTAAGCATTTCAATCTTGCCAAACCTCGCTTATGTCTTTGTTGTTGTTGTTGTTACTGAGACCACAACTAATGAATCATATACCAGTAGGCCTACTGTGTATCTGTCTGATGATGCCACAAGTTGTTTAACCTATCCTATAATAAGCCAGGGTTCGGGAACAATTTCAGTTGGCAAAGTCATTAACTTTAAATTTTCTTGGAAGCGCAGAGCTGAAGTCATTAAACAACAGTCTGATGTAGGTGTCCCTCCTGTCTAGGTGTTCCAGGGCAGTGTGTAGTGTCGAAGGTTATTATAGTTTTGCATTTTTCGTTAGTTTTAATTTTTATTTCGTTTTGACTTTTTGTTTTCAATTTCAGTTTAGTTTTTAAAGCAGGTTTGCTAGTTTAGTTTAGTTTTTATTTTTAGAAAATGCTTAGTTTGAGTTTAGATTTGTATTAGTTTCAGTGTTAGTTTCAGTCTTTACCGCGGAACGCAACAGACCAAGGGGGGGCCAGTCAGGGAAGCTTCATTTTTTGCTTGAAAACAACATGCTCAAAATGAATAGTAGATACTGTAGTATAGACAGTATGTGTGACCCCTGATGGCAACAGCGAGGAGTTTGACATCCTGGCGGGGGTGTTACAAGGGGACACCCCCGCCCCCTTCCTCTTCATCATAGTCCTGGACTACACACTAAGGCAGGCCATTAATGGACAGGAGCAGGATCTCGGCTTCACCATTACACCCAAGAGGTCAAGAAGTTTCCCTGCTGTAGTCCTAATGGACCTGGACTATGCGGATGACATCAGCCTTCTATCTGATCGTGCGGACCAAGCTCAGGAGCTCTTGACCAGAGTGGAGACAGAGTGTGCCAAGGTTGGCCTAAGGCTAAATGCCAAGAAAACTGAGGTCATGACCTACAACATCCTCCCGGACCATCCACCTCTAGTAACAACAGGAGGCACTGCTCTGAGGGAAGTCACTGACTTCAAATACCTGGGCTCATGGGTCAACTCAACAGAGCAAGACCTTAAAGTGAGGAAGGCGCTGGCATGGAAGGCTCTGAACGGCATGGCCAGTGTGTGGAACTCCAACCTCCCTCGGCATATTAAGATCAGCTTCTTCCATGCGACTGTGGAGTCCGTTCTTCTTTATGGCTGTGAATGGCTGTGGACCCTGAAGCCCCCCCCTGCAGAAGTCTGTGGACGGGTGCTACACCAGAATGCTGCGTGTAGTACTGAACATCAACCCGACCGAGCACGTTACCAACAAGTGTCTGTACGGGGGACTACCGAGGTTAAGTATGAAAATAGCAGCCAGAAGAATGAGGCTGGCCGGTCACTGCAAGAGGCACCCAGAGCTCCCAGCCAGCAAATTAGTGCTGTGGGAGCCACCAACACACGGCAAGCGATCGAGATGGCGTCCCGCACAAACATACGTGGACGTTCTAAAGAAGGATGTAGGGGCGGAAACAACGACGGAGGAACTTGCTGGATGCATGGAGGATCGGGGGAACTGGAGGACTAGTGGCACAGCGGAAGATAGACTGAGGCTATGTATGAAATAAATTGACATATGTATGAAATAAATTGACAAAGACGAAAACTAAAGACATTTTCTTGATAATTTTATTTTATTTTAGTTAGTTAAGACACAATACAGTTTCAGTTAGTTATCGTTTTTTTGTAAAGCCTCATTTCTATTTTTATTTCAGTTAACGAAAAGTTTTTTCACACCTAGTTTTCGTTTTTTCGTTAGTTTTTGTTAACGATAATAACCTTGGTAGTGTCAGGGAGATGGCGTCATCCACAGACCTTTTTGGTCTGTATGCGAACTGGAGTGGGTCCAAGGAGTCGGGAATAAGGCTGTTTATGTGTGCCATGACAAACTTCTCCAGGCACTTCATGGCTATGGGTGTTAAAGCCACTGGATGATAGTCATTGAGGCTTGTTACCTTGGTCTTCTTAGGTAACGGCACAATGGTTATCTCTTTGAAGCACCCTGGGACGACAGACTGCTGCAGTGATGCGTTGAAGATGTCCGTAAAAACAGGAGCCAGCTGGTCCAAGCAGGTCTTGAAGACGCAGTGGGGAACTTTGTCTGGGCCGGCTGCTTTCCCAGCTTTCACCCTCCTGAAGGTTCTATGGGCCGTGGAGATAGTTGCAGTACATAGTAGGGCTTGCACAGAAAAGTCGACTAATCGACGCGTCGACGTCACTACCACAAGTCGACGCCTACCAGGAGACGTCGACGCGTCATTGACCACGTGATTTCACACTCTAAGAATATAAAAAAAAAATTATAATAATCTGTTTTTTTTGCACTTTAAGATATTTGGCGGGACTTGGCGGGACTTGGGACTTGCTTTTATTTTTTTTGGACAGCCCATTCTGTCTCTGTGTTTTTTTCGTGCGTGTGTATATGATGACGTCATCAACGACACGTCAACGTTGACTTTATTGATAGAAAAGTCGACTTGAAAAAATCAGAAGTAGTGCAACCCCTAGTACATAGTCCTCAAGATGGTTGGCCATTTTGGTGGTTGGCCCAGAGTTCTCCCTGTCAAAGCCATCAGAAAACAAGTTCAACTCGTCTTTGCAGTTTTTATGGCCTTCCTGAGGTCGTACTTGGTCTTCTTGTAGAGATTAGAGTCCCCAGATGTAAAAGTGGTACTCCGTTCCCTTAGTTTATTTCTGTTGTTAGGGTTCATTCATGGTTCGCGGTTTGGAAATTAGCAAACAGACTTGGTGGTAATGCATTCCTCCACCAGCCTGTTAATGTATCTGTGTCACGATGTGAGCAGGAGGACCCAAACGCAAGACTCAGGACTCGGGGTTATGCAGTGCGGAGTGGTATTTATTTACCGTGAGACAGGCAGGCAGATGGGGGACATACAGGCACGCAGGCAGGTGAGGGACAGACAGGCAGGTAGGCAGGTGAGGAACAGACAGGCAGGTAGGCATCCATACAGGTAGGATCAACAGCAGGACTGGTGTCACAGAGTTAGCGACACAACAACAAGTAAAGTATAACAAGGTTTGTCACAACAACAAGACAATGGTCCAACACCAGTGGGTGGAAAGCTGGGGCTTTTATGCAGTGACTAATTGTCGATTGCCAGCAGCCGCGAACGCAGCGTAGGTGCCGCCAATCACGCAGGGGCGGCACCGGAGCCCGGAGCCACGCCCACCAACCGCGGGAGCCCGGAGACACAGTCGCAACCGTGACAATCTGTTGATGAGAAATCTCAGCTATTCTCATGGCAGCGGCGTATGTACATTCAACCACGAGCCGATGCTAATGTTGCATTGAGCAAACACGACAGTGAGGTTTGCAAACTACAGAATCGCTACCCCAAGGCAGTCCCCATCATCGGGGTCGACTTCAACCACTGCAACTTAAAGAAGGTAATCCCAAAATATTATCAACACATCTCCAGTCTGATAAGAAACTGAAGGACTCACTGCTACACCACGATACGGCACGCCTACCGTGCTATTGCACCGGCTTTCGGTGGACAGAGGATTGCATACTACAGCTGCAGGGCGGGCTGGAAATCATGGACTGGCGATACACGGGGCAAATCTGACCACGTCATGGTCCACCAGATTCCTGCGTACAGGCATAAACTACAACAAACCTGTTGTCAGGACATCTAAGAAGTGGACTAGTGAAGCTAGCACACCTTCAGGCGTGCTAGCACGCCTTCAGGCGTGCTTGGACTGTACATGGGATGTTTTCAGGACTGCTACCAGCAGTCTGGATGAGTGCACAGAGGCTGTGACTTCATACATTAGCTTCTGTGAGGACTGCTGTGTACCATCACACACCAGGGTGACTTACTACAATGACAAACCCTGGTTCACAGCAAGACTCAGACAGCTAAGGTTGGAAAAGCAAAATTCGTTTAGCAGTGGGGATAGGGACAGGTTTAGAGT
This sequence comes from Coryphaenoides rupestris, assembly GCA_002895965.2. Classification (NCBI taxonomy): domain Eukaryota; kingdom Metazoa; phylum Chordata; class Actinopteri; order Gadiformes; family Macrouridae; genus Coryphaenoides; species Coryphaenoides rupestris. Next base: position 63,696 of record PIJE02001272.1, on the reverse strand, counting down.
GTCAAAATACAGGTTCAGCAAGGCTGTAATGGGGTCTGTACTCTGAGAAACTCCTTTAACAGCTCTCAGATAACAACTCATCCATCTGGAAAGGGTTCAAACAGATCACCAACTATAAACCTAGAACACCCCACTCTTTTCAATGACTCACACCTAGCCAATGACCTGAACCAGCACTAATTGTCGATTTGAAAGACAATGGGACAGTGCTGACACCATCCCCTGTGACCGCATTCACCAGCCCCATCCCACAAACCCCCCTCCCTCACCACAACAGGGGCCTCTTCACAGTCACTCACCCCCACAATAACAACCCTTTCCTTAAAGGAGAGGGATGTAAACAGGCTGTTCAAGAGACAGAACACTCGCAAAGCAGCCGGACCAGACTCTGTCTCTCCCTCCACACTGAAGCACTGTGCTAATCAGCTGTCTTCGGTGTTCACAGGCATCTTCAACACCTCACTGGAGACATGCCATATACCAGCCTGCTTTAAAACCTCCACCATCACCCCCATTCCCAAAAAAGCCAAGGATCACAGGTCTTAATGACTACAGACACGTCACCCTGATCTCTGCGGTAAGTAATTTGAGTGCCTCGTGCTGTCCCACCTCAAAGCCATAACTGACCCACTCCTAGACCCCCTGCAGTTTGCCTACAGAGCCAACAGATCTGTAGACGGTGCCATCAACATGGCCATCCACTTCATCCTCCAGCACATGGACTCCTCACAAACCTATGCCAGGAACCTGTTTCTGGATTTTAGCTCTGCTTTCAACACAATCAACCCGGCTCTGCTGCAGGACAAGCACTCCCAGCTGAGCATGCCTGACTCCACCTGCAGGTGGATCACAGACGTCCTGTCCAACAGGAAGCAGCATGTGAGGCTGGGGAAACATGTCTCTGACTTCCAGACCATCAGCACCGGTTCCCCTCAAGGCTGTGTCCTTTCCCCTCTACACTTCTCCCTGTACACGAACGCCTGCACCTCCAGTCATCAGTCTGTCAAGATCCTGAAGTTTGTGGACGACACCACCCTCATTGGGCTAATCTCTGGTGGGGATGAGTTCGCCTACAGGTGGGAGATTGAACATCTGGTGACCTGGTGCGGTCAGAACAACTTGGAGCTCAAAGCTCTCAAGAGAGTGGAGATGGTAGTAGACTTCCGGACGAACCCAGCCCCACCCTCCCCCATCACCCTGTGTGACTCCCCAGTTGACACTGTGGTGTCCTTTCATTTCCTGGGCAGCACCATCATCCAGGACCTCAAGTGGGAGCTGAACATTAACTCCATCATCAAAAAGGCCAAGCAGAGAATGTATTTCCCGTGGCAGCTAAAGAAGTTCAACATGCCAAAGAAAAATGATGGTGCATTTCTACACCACCATCATTGAGTCCATCCTCACTCAATGATCAGTATCAGTATCAGATCAGATCACCTCCATCAGTATCTAGTACACTGCTGCCACTGCCAATGTCAAGGGCACACTGCAGCGTGTCAATGGCTTTTCTGAGAAGGTGATCGACTGCAAACTGCCATCTCTCCGGGGCCTGCACGCCTCGAGGACCCTGAGGCAAGCAGGTAACCCCAGGACCCCTCCCACCCTGGACATAAACTTTTTGATTATCTCCCCTCCGGCAGGAGGTTGCCATCCAAGACCAAAACCTCACGCCCACACTTCCCCATGGCAAGTGAACCCCACTGATCCCCACTGATTCCTACTCCCTATGGATACTATACTACACGTTATATTAACGTTAAACCCCACTGACTCCCACCCGTCATGGACACTACTCTTCTTTTTTTTAAATGTATTATTTATATTATTAACATTGGCATTTTTTTGAATTTCTGTTTTTACTCTGTTTAATGTTCACTTTTCAATGTTAGGGACCAATTGCACAAATGCACATTCCTTGTTTGCAAAAACTAAGCAATAAAGCTGTTTCTGATCTTTCCTGGCCTTTCATCATTAACTCTGATGAAATTATGGTTCAAATATTCACCTGGAAATTATATGGAAATGGGGCTTTGAGGCCTTTACAGCATTAAATGTAATTTTGATAGAACAATTAATGTTCAGCCTTGTTGGTCAGCAATACACAGTCACTGAAAGACCCAATTGTATGGCTCGAGAAGCCACTCCAATGATTACTACTCTTTTTACTGTAACCGTGAAGCGAATGTCCCTCCTCTTCTCATTTTGTTTTTCTATGACATCGAAGGCCACAAGAGGGCAGCAGACACAAGAATGCCAGCAGAGAGGTGCTTTCCCTTAACTCTGGCAAGATGGTATCTCATCCCCTGTCAAAACATGTGCACTCTCATGTGTGTGTGTCACACACACACACACACACACACACACACACACACACACACACACACACACACACACACACACTATACACACACACACTCTCTCTCACTCACACTCACACACACACACACACACACACACACAGACATGCACACCACATAGAGGAAAGAGACACCTCATAGCGTGCAAAGGCAGAGGAAGTGTGTGTTCTGCCAGCGATGTGGTGTGATACCACTGCTAAGCGCAATCTTGTGGTGACGTGTCCTTAGACTCCCAGAAACCCCGTTTCAATCTAAGAGCGTGAGACTTCTCACCTCTTGTGTCCTCTCCAAAGTTTGGACTTTTAAAAAATGTTCAATATCAAAATGGCTTAATTAGTTTTTATCCAGAGGTTGTTGGAAATACTTAAACTGACTATGCACTGTCTGATATGTAGCTATGACTACTGGTGGTTTGGAATATTGTGCTGCACTGTAGCTTACAGTAAATGTAAATTCATGTCACTCAAATCAGTAATTTCCAAAACAACTACAGGGCATTCCCTGGTGAGTGAATGCAGTGCCGCCAAAACTTAAAGTCGCATTAATGGATGGAATAACTTGTGGATGGGAGCTTTTAAAATGTGAGAATCTGTCTTGTTCAGATATTTTATTCAGAGTAAATAGCTGCAATAAAAAAAAGATACAGATAGTGCAGGTTTAAAGGTGCATTGTGTAGGAGTTAGTGTCATCTAGCAGTGAGGTTGTAGACTGCAACCAAAGTGAAAACTCCTCTGCACACGAAATTCTACACACTGCACCTTCAAAAATAAGAATAGTAGTAACATACACATTTCAAGTTTACAAGTAAAGTCAATTAGTTCACCACACTCTCTTGTAAACGAGTTAGCTGGATTAGTTAAAGCAGTTAAAGTCAGATGGCAACAATGTATTCCCAACCCCTTTGCCACATGGGTATCATTTTTTTGCAATCCTTTAGTTTATTGCTCTTTCAGACAAAATGAAATGACATTTAGAGAGACTCTTGCTGCCATGATGGGACGTAATATGGGGGTAAAACAGCATATGTAGGCACGAGAAACTAAGGTGAAAAAGTACATATTCACATCAAGCAATGTCTTCCTATACATTTTTTAAATAACTTTATGAAAGTATATGTTATGAAGGACACACAGCACGTGCTGAAGTCACCCAGTCCTCAAAAACACTTCCCTAAACAGAAACCCAACATAACAAACTATACAGCAGCAGTTCATTGTTCCATATACAGTATGAGCAGTTATAACATATACTATATATATATATACGCATAATATGCATAATAAAAATATATGGATATATGTATAACAATTAACGCTGTAAAAATGTCACCAGAACGTAGCATTGTGTAGTATCTTGTCCTAGCTATCTTGCTGTTTACCAGCAAGGTAAAATACCGTCAGCGATATATTGTTGTTTCACTCTTGTTGGACAAATGTACTTATCGTAAGTCGCTTTGGATACCTGACACATCTATGTGTGTGTGTGTGTGTGTGTGTGTATACATATATATGCATAATTATATAATTTCAATGGGTCCCCAGCAGGTAAGTATATGCTAAAAGCTTCACAATGTCTAGAAATGTTGAAGCTTTTTTGTTCCTCTTGCTTATGATGTATTCCATTAACTGGAAGCCTTTTCCTTAGCCAACATGAAGCGCACACACACACACACACGTGCCCACACACACACACACACACACACACATGCACACACACACACACACACACACACACACACACACACCACACACACACCACACACACACACCACACACACACAACACCACCACACACAACAGATGTTGCTGCCACCTTCATGCCTTCAATCTTCCTGTTTCTAGTTCCTCTCCGCTGTGGTGACCTTCAGTAACCTTTGCTGCCAGTCCGGGGTGTGTGTGTGTGTGTGTGTGTGTGTGTGTGTGTGTGTGGTGGTGTGTGTGTGTGTGTGTGTGTCTTTGTGTGTTTCATATTGTTTTACCATTGCAGACAGACAGATAGATAGTAATATAAGATATGTGACAGATAGATATAGATAGATAGATAGAAAACATAGAGGTATATAACACATGGGTTTATAACATAGAAAGCACATAGGTAGATAACAGACAGGTATATAACACATCAGTTTATAACACATAGATAACACATAGGTATACAACAGATAGAAATAGATAGATAGATAGAAAACAGAGGTATATAACACATGGGTTTATAACAGATAGAAAGCACATAGGTAGATAACAGATAGATAGATAGATAGATAGATAGATAGATAGATAGATAGATAGATAGATAGATAGATAGATAGATAGATAGATAGATAGATAGATACTGATAGATAGATAGATAGATAGATAGATAGATAGATAGATAGATAGATAGATAGATAGATAGATAGATAGATAGATAGATAGATAGATAGATGATAGATAGATAGATAGATAGATAGATAGATAGATAGATAGATAGATAGATAGATAGATAGATAGATAGATAGATAGATAGATAGATAGATAGATAGATAGATAGATAGATAGATAGATAGATAGATAGATAGATAGATAGATAGATAGATAGATAGATAGATAGATAGATAGATAGATAGATAGATAGATAGATAGATAGATAGATAGATAGATAGATAGATAGATAGATAGATAGATAGATAGATAGATAGATAGATAGATAGATAGATAGATAGATAGATAGATAGATAGATAGATAGATAGATAGATAGATAGATAGATAACACATAGGTATGTAACAGATATATACCCTCACATACTTCAGTCCTGAACCTCTGAGCATAATTCGGAGCGACAGCTAGCCTTCACGCTCTGACGCATTTTGCCTCCCAAAATGGATGCAGAACAACTCTTCACATGCACACACACACACACACACACACACACACACACACACACACACACACACACACCACACACACCAAGGCACATCTGCAAAGACACACAGCAACACATATACAAAGTCATGCTGTGTGACAACACACACACACACACACACATGTGCACACACACTCAAAAATACACACACACTTACACAGACACACAGTGCTAACGTACGTACGTACGCGCACACACACACACACACACACACATGCACACATATTCTCACACACGGACACACACACACACACACACACACACACACACACACACACACCACACACACACACATTCATTCCAGCCACAGAAAGAAAAAATTGTCCCTAAACGTTGTGTGGACGGATAGGGAGGGGATGGGGAGGTGTGGTGGTCTGATGAGTCGGGGGATGGGCGGGGTGAGGAGCAGGGGTACAGCTCTTGGGTGAGCTGGTTGATGGTAAGGACTGGGGAGGGGGGTGTGGGGACAACACACACACAGATGCAGATGGACAAAGTCAACAGTGCACACACGTGCCTGTCTCTATACACAGTGACAGGTAGACAGGCACAGAAAACAGAATGGAAAACAAAAGCAACAAGCTAACTCGTTCACCCAGCGACTCACTAACTCGCTAACCAAACAAATGCGGAAACAAACAAACAAACAAACAAGCGTGCAAACACTGGGCAGTTGGTCAGGAGAATAACACCTGAACCAAATTGAACTTAAAGGTGCAGTGTTTACAATTTAGGGGGGACCTATTGGCAGAAATGGAATATCATATTCAATCAGCGTATAATCACCTGAAATTAAGAATCGTTGTGTTTACGTTAGCTTAGAATGAGCCCTTCCTATCTGCATAGGGAGCAGGGTCACCTTTCGCAGAGGCCGCCATGTTGCTCCTTCATGCTCTGCTTGCATGTAAGCTATAAGCTAGTCTTTCAAACAAAATATCTAAATCCAATTTCTCAATTTATTTTTTAAAGGAACGTCATCGCTTGATAGATTCTGGCTATGTGACATCGTGACATCGTGGTTGCAATCCGCCACCTCACCACTAGAGGCTGCACACTGCACCTTTAACGAGCCATAAGGGATTGAGTTACCTGTGCTCCTTTAGGGATTTTACCACTGGTAGGCCAGAGCATGGTCTACATCCACCAGACCACATCATGCATGGAGAGAGCCCAGTCGATTTGAATTCAACTTCAACATTTTCCACTAAGCGGAGGAGAGGTTACTGCGTGTGCGTTCATCATTTGTTAGAGCCACACCATCTGTATTTTAATGGCAAATAAATAACAAGATAATAGAGGTAGGTAGCAACCCGGGTTGTCTAGCAACCAGGAGGTGGCTGGGTTGATCCCGGGCTCCTAAGCCAAGTGCCGAAAGTGTCAGTGGCTGTCAGTGTATGAATCTGTGTATGAATGGGTGAATGTGAGGTATAAAATCGCTTGGATAATAGCGCAGTATAAATGCAATCCATTTACCATTTCTAAGCGTATCAGGAGGGGAAAAAGAGGAACTAAAGTTAATTAGATTTCACAGGTGGCACTAGGGCCTCCACCGACCACCAGCTGTGAGTGCTGGGGGCTGGAGCCAGAGTCCAGGCTGGGGTTGGGGGGAAGGGCCTCAGTTATACTGACCCACACATCATTCATCCGGGATGGTGGACGAGTGGTGGAACAGAACATGAGCCTCTGAGAGGAAGAATTGGGCCTGCGTACAAGCAGAATGGATGGATGGTTGGATGAGAGAGAGAGAGAGAGCGAGAGAGAGAGAGATAGGGGGGTGGCGGTGAGGGGGGGGGGGGGGGGGGGTGGAGGGAGGGAGACAGAGAGAGAAAAAACCTTGTCAAAGACAGAGTGTCGTTTAATGGCGGGGCAAGTGGAGGAGTTATTGGCCACGGGCGGCACGAGCTGAATGTAGATGTGGCGCGTCGCTCATAACGCTACCACCCGCGCTGAATGGGAATTACCCCATTACCGCTAGCTCGCTAACCGGTGCACCAGGCAGAGAGAGGAGCACATGCTATCCGCCGATGACAGGATGTCGCCGTAATTACCGCCTAACTCCCCAGAGACCGCACCTCCCCCACTCTACCCACCCCTCTCTCACCGCCCCCCTCCCCCACCCCACTCCCATAACTGGGTTATTGCTCTGCTAGGAACTGCGATGCTAGCTTTGCCCTTGTCAACAGTGTCAGGACAACAGGGTCAATCCCCCCCCACCCCCCCGCCCCCCCCCCCCCCGGTGATGTGAAGCTTAATATCGGCTCTGCTCAAGGTCACACCGTCCGAGCTAATGGAGAATCTCCTGCTGTGATGAACCTGTTGTCCACAAGGCCCACACCATGTTGCGCGTGGTACGACAGCAGATTTGAATGTGTAGAATGTGGTCATATTTGTTTTTGCAGGAATGTAACACCGTGTGATTGCAACCAGATCGATCTATCGTATGTGAAATCTAAAGGCCATAGCTGATGAACGTCATTATTATAACGTCTTCGTTATAACGAGACGACGGACGAGATTAATTTCATGACAAGAGCTGCTGTTGAATAAAGGACATTGGTGTCAGAAGAATAGCCATTTAAAAGTGGAAGTAGTCGCAAACACAATCAATTTCGCAATGGAGTTGCAAACACAATCGATTTGGCTGTTTCTCAGACCCCTGGTGAGAACCGACAGCACAGGATGTGCATTAATTGTTTTTCTAAATTTTCATAGAGAATGAGTCACCAAAGAGGTGAGAAGTGAGATTTGGATCAACAATAGATTAGATCATAGGCCGGCAGAGAGTCCCGGTAGAGGAGTTCTTGCTTAATGTCTGACGTCTATCATCTGCTGGAATCCATGTGAACGCAACACAACACAAGAACTGCTAGCAGTGACATTAGCAGGAGTAAGGCTGCGTACGTGTACAAGGGCATCGAGAGGAATGGTTGTTCCAGCGCTTTCTCGTACTTTGGACCGCGTGGCCTGCAATCTAGTCCAGTTTATCTCTGAAGCTCTGTGGTATAATACCTCAGTGGTCTTGAGCAATCACTTCCTGAGTTTGTATGGCAGGCCACTAATCTGCAATCTAGAAGTTCAACACTGCTGTAGCCGAACTTCTGTGGGGAGACGACCCCATGGTACCAGAAACAAGCAAGGGTAACGGGGGAGGACTTATGCAGGGTTTCCTGTTTTGCTTATGGCGATATTCGTCTGGACTCAAGAGTGGCAAGATGGAGGTTTAATTGAAAAGAGGTATTACACAGGACACACAAATGAATAATGCGACCGTGAGATCGCTAATGGGAACATTCGAGACCGTGTAATGTGTGCCTAAAGATCCCCACCTCCCCGCCCCGAAAAACAAATTTGAAGCGAAAGGAAGTGAATCTGAAGATGTTTTGTTTGATTTGGCAGACTGTCGTAGGGTAACGTAGTCAAAGTGGCCAGTTGGGGTCCAGCAAGCAGAGTCAGTGATTTCTTTTAAAGATTTATTTAACAGAGCTCAAGCCGCTTACACAACCTGGCAGAAGATAAACTAAACAGAAAATAACAAAAGGATAACAGGATAGCAAACTATCAGACCGTTTACTCTCCATAACCCCCAAGGCTAGGTCCAGCCTTGTCCTACCTTTCCTCACAACCCCTTCCACATGGCAGCTTAAATAAGGAAGCCTGTGCATCGCTTCACCCATAAGATAAACCAAAAATTAACCAAATCAATGAACCAATAGAAATATATTTACACCGTCCACCTAATAAATAATATACAATATATAATAATACTGATAATAATGCTAATACTAACTATACATTATACATGAATTACTATAAACATTTTAACATCCAGGTGACCCGGTCATTTTAACCACACTACCCGGTCACCATGAGTGACCGGGTAGTGTGTGATAAAAATCAACATAAATACACATGTACAACACAAACTCTGTCCATACGCATGTACTCACGCACTCACTCTTTCAAGGCTGCTCAGATGTGGGACTTAATCTGACTAATCTAAAAGTGATTGGTTTTACGGGGAAAATTCAAGCAGAATACAGAGAAAATGTAGTAAAAAAACTGTCAACAATGTATAACATTGAAATGATCCTTGTTGTGTTGGCCCACATACATTTGTACCATAATGTTCTATCTTTTGTGGTTTTAATCTCTATTGAACTGCTATTTTATGTAATAAACTGTTGTCAGGATTGTGATTTGTTGGGTATTGTTAGTGCTTAATGTCATGTGTCTGTATTTGTCCGGATACAGATGAACCATACAAAGCAACTCATAATTACAGTGTGAAATGGCAGTAGACAGAGGATGTGTCATTTATAACACACACAGAGTAATGGTTTTTTTTATTGTTTGTTTCATTTCGCTGCCTCAGGCCGACCATTGACACTCACTCTGCACTCACACTTGTTCTTCATTATGTTTCTTACACATTAATTAGAACAACATTGTGACAAAACCATGCATGTTCCTGTCGCTATCGTAGCTAAACGTTGGCTCTGGGTTGTATAGCTAGTGTAGCTAGTTTCTTTCTTTTTTTGCTTCACTCCACTAGAGAGTAGTTAGTGTGTGTGTGTGTGGGGGTCGGGGGGGGGGGACTTTGAAATATGGCTATCCAGGCCTTCTTGGGTCATTTTTGTTTGACATTCAATAATGGGGGGAGGTACTGGAATCTCTAGTTTTACCCCTGAGAACATCTATCTACCCCCCACCACCAGCCCTCCCCCAACATGGCATGTGAGCCTGAAAGCATTAGGCTATCTGTCATTCATGCTATTAGTTCATGGTTATGGTCCACGGTGGCTGCCGCCATTAACCCGGAGACATTAGCCAGCGCTATCAGCGGCGCGACTCTTAGAAGAAGCTGTTAGCTCCTCCTGCCGCTAAAAGGCCAGCGATGCTCTTCACAAAGACTCATTTAGGAGGAAAAGGGTGCGAGAAAAAGGAGTGAAAGACATATAGGCGATAAAAGGAGGGAGGGTGGTGAGAAAGCCGGGGTGGGGGGGGGGGGTATGGCGAGGATATATATAGGAAGTCCAGTAAAGAGGATGAAACAAAGAGATAAAAGAGATAGATAGAAAGAGAGGACCCAAAAACAGTGCGTGCATGGGTGTGTGTATATGAGTATGCACACGTGTGTGTATACACGTGTGTGTGTGTGTGTGTGTGTACGTGCTTGTGTGTGCACGCATCTGTGTGCATGTGTGTGTATGTGTGTGTGTGTGTGTGTGTGTGTGTGTGTTGTGTGTGTGTGTATGTGTGTGTATGTGTGGGGCGGGAGGATGAGGTAGAATGAAGGGCAGGAGAAGCAGGGGTGTCGGTGGGGGGTGTAGGTGGAGGTGGAGGGGGGCGGGGGGGGGGCTACATCTCATCACTGCAGAAATGGTCCACTCTGTCAATGAGCATCTTCTGACAGCTGAGATATATTTCACTCAGCACTGCGGGCGAAAAGAGGAGAGCGCGGGGACAAATTAAGGATAAAAGGGTGAAATTAGCCCCCGAGCTAGCTTTTTAGCCTCACCAGGTAAAGGTCAAGCGAATCACTCTGGTGATGCTGCTGCTGCTGCTGGTGCTGGTGGTGGTGATGGTGGGCCGACGCTTTCACATTAACGGGCCTCTATTATAGCACCAGGTGTGAGCGTGATTACCAGGACAAGCTAAATTGTCATGTGATGTCAAGCAGCTCTTGTCATTGTGACGAAGTGACATCACAAGTGTCCACTCAGATGTCTGCTAACTAGATCAGATTACAGTGGAGTGTACCAACTGGTAAACCAGTCTAGTCAGCATACATCTAGGTGGACACTCCTTGTGATGTCACATGACAATTTTCTAAACGGCTTGTAATGGCTCGCATCATGTGGTATAATAGGGCCCCTTTAACACAGTTACAAAATATATAATACATAGTAAACCTGCAAAAGGAAAAACATTTTATGACGTAGTACTTGTTGTTGGATGTGCTTACGAAAAAGCTCAATAGTGGATGTACAACAGCAACAAAGGATTTTAGAGGGGCTATAGCGTCCTCATCGATCAGCTATTATATTATATTATACATGTTGTAGCATAGCTGCTGCTGCACGCCACGCCAAGTGTCTTCTGTTGGCTCCTGTACTCCAAGGACACAGGACACTGCTGATGATGACAAACCGGTTTATTGTAGAGCCGCTAGAATGTTTGGTGGACAGAGCAGGTGGTGAATGCTAGCATGCTAGAGCTCAGTGTGTGTGTGGTGGTGGCTGGTTTAACCTGCCGGCCTTAATTGGTCAATAATACACCACAGGTGTGTAGCCTCACCCAGCAGCCCCAGACTCTAATCAGCCTGACTCAGGCCAGGTGAGGCTGCTTAAACCAGCCACCAAACACACACACTCTACACATGGGTTGTAGACAGTATACACACATATATACACACATACATACACACATATATACACACATATATACACACATACATACAGGGTGGGAAATGATCACCCGCCAATGTTACGGGTACAATTGTCGGGTAAATTTATCAAACCCACCTTTCTCTGTGGCAGGTAGGATTGGACCAAAATAATAATAATAAATTATATAATAATATCCAATACATGTTCAGATGTCTTTCTCTGGTTGGCTAAACTACATTTTAAATATGACTTTTAGAGAATTATTCAGAGCTCTGAAATGGTTTATTATGGAAATATAACTTCCAGAAATATAATTCAAATGTCTGAAATTAAAAAACTAGCGGTTTGTGTATTTTAAATCATTTTAAATCATAGCCAATGTTTTGGCTTTTTATTATTTATCATTTATATTACAATCGTTCTTTCTCATTAAGACATTGGTATTGATGAGCTATTGGTAATGATTCACAGGTATTGGTATCGGTAGTCGAATTTTAATGTGAAATATAAATAAAGATTGAAACAAATATTTACAAAGCATCCTGATGAGTTTGTCTTCGATTTTCATCATCATACTGCGCACCAAAAAGGGAGTTTATCATCACAGTCATATGTACGTCAAAGAGGTGTGCTGTAATCGTCAAGGATCTTCTGATGAAACTGTAATTGCTTGTTTCTTCCCGCGTGTGTTTGTGCAACGTATGTTTCCTGTGACGTTAACATCTTGATTGACCAATTTGCCCACGTCAGCATTTCTGTTGAGTTCCGTAAAATTGAATACGAGAAATTGAATGACAGCAAGTAAAAATTACTGATAACTGACTACATTTACATTTACAGTAAGGGCATTTGGCAGAGGCAATTTAAAATAAGTACATTCGTCCAAAGACAGTGAAACAACAACAATATATCGCTGATTTTGCTAAGATTAAACTATTTAATTATATCAATGTAAAAAAACTATGTTTGGGGTCTGTAGCACCCCCCCGCACCCTCCGCCCCCCCCCCCCCCCACCCTCTCTGCCCTGACCCCCCACTCACCTCCCTCCCCCCACCCTCTGAGAACAACACTGTAGGAAAAAAAACCCCACAACCATCAATCTTTCCCTCCCCTTCTGCTCCTTTCCATCTCACATTCCCCATTTCCTGTGTCCTCCTCTTTGTTCCTCCCCGTGCTGTCCTCTCCTCCTCCTCCTCCTCCTCCTCCTCACGCTTGTCTCTTCTTTATTTACTTTCTTCCCTCCTTTTTCTTCTCTCCCTCTACTCCTCTTGTTGTTCCTCCTCCGGTCGACTGTTAAGTTACTCGACGCGTGGAGTTGTAGTTGTAGTTGTAGTTGTAGTTGTAGTGGCTATATATCGATTTAAGTTGTGACTGTTACATGAAGTTGGAACTATTAATTTATGTTGCAACTATTACATTAAGTTGCAACTATTAGGTTAAGTTGTAACTATTAAGTTAAGTTGTAACTATTAAATGAAGTTGTAACTATTGCATTACATTGTATCTATTAGGTCACGTTGCAACTATTAAACAACTTAACTATTAAGTTAAGTTGTAACAATTAAATTATGTTGCAACTATTATATTTTGTTTTAACTATTAGGTTAAGCTGTAACTATTAAGTTAACTTTTAACTATTGAATCACGTTTATGAACTATTAGTTAAGTCACATTGCAATAGTAAACTAAGTTCTAACTATTCGGTTAAGTTGTATTATGTTGCAACTATTATGTTCATTTGTAATAGAGTGCAGAGAAAAGTACACAGTTAGGGTGTCGAAAGAGATGAATCACAAGGCACACAATGTTTCTATTTACTTATCCAAGCTGAGGGTAATTTAGCAGAGTAATTACGATATATTTCTTACTTGTTGACTGCTGAAGTTGGTGGAATGAAAGAAGAGAAAGAGAGAGAGACAGAGTGAGAATGAAAGACAGAACGCAGGAGATTAAGGGAGAGAGGAAGAGGGAAAGAGTTAAGGGAGTGTTGCATGTGACCTCTGACCCAACGTTCCCCGACTGCTCCACCATACCTCGGGTCTTCAGGCTACGCTAATGCCTCACACGCCTGCACTCAGCCAGGCATAATAGCATGCACACACACACACATGCACACACACACACACACACACACACACACACACACACACACACACAGCACACACACGCACACACACATGCACACACAAAGACTCACACATGCACGGCGCACACACACATGTACACAGACATGCTCACACACGAACACACACACATACACACACATGCATGGCATACACACACACACATGCAAGGCACACACAGTCACACACACTGACATACATGCAGGGTACACACACACACACACACACAACACACACACAGACTCATACGCACACACACACACATGCACACACACAGACTCACACATGCACGGCGCACACACACACACACATTGATATTATCTACAGCGGGTTAAAAAAAAGAGAATTGCTCTATACACTCGCGTTTGCACTACAAATTAAGAGGAGACACACACACACACACACACACACACACACACACACACACACACACACACACACACACACACACACACACACACACTCAGACACCTGATGACTATATTCAACCCGGTCTCACGACATCTCGTGAAATCCTAACGCAATCTAATCTGACCGGGTTGCTATATTAGTGGATGGCTGATCGTGATGCTGTGTTAAACAACATGGGCCTAGCCTCTGTGTGCGTTATGTATGTTCGATGTGTGGAACTGAAAAGCGATGTAGTGTCAGAGTCTCTGCCGTCTAAGCCCTCCTGTGTCTCAGACAGGCCATGTGCTAAAGAGATGACCGCATGCACATACTTACTGCTGGGACGTAACATGCTTGCACAGACTCACACGCAGCGCTGCAACGCCAATAACTTTGTTTCAGAGGCAGACAGGGAATGGAGGGATCAGGTGATTTCACAATGTGGGTCAGAGAGAGATAGAGAGGGGGGGAGAGAGAAAGAGAGAGAGAGAGAGAGAAAGAGAGGGGAGAGAGAGAGTGGGGTGAGCGAGAGATGTAGAGCAAAGCAGAGGAGAGGGAGAGAGAGAGAGAGAGAGAGAAAGAGAGAGAGAGAGAGAGAGAGATGTAGAGCAAAGAGAGAGTAAAAGGGATGAGAAGGAGAGTGAGCGAGTTGCCCTCAATAATTAATATTTTGTCGTCTTTCTTTCTTCAAATTCATCCATCCTTCCTTCCATCCAGCCATGCATCCAGGTCTGAGAGCAGGAGGAGAGCTCAAGGGATTCCGGGAGGGGAAAAAAAGAGGAGAAATTAACTGTGTGGAGTGTACATCATGTCCTGCACACACATAAACACACAGAGCCTCGCCTCGCGGATCAAAGCTTTAGTTTGGACGATTTATCCTTGGAGTTGTTATGGTCTTGCAGGCAGAGAAATATATGCATTAGTAAGCACTGAGAAGCTGGAAAGCTAGCTGTGTGTGTGTGTATATATACATATTTATTTATGTATTTATATAAATATATATTTGTGATATTTTTGTTATATAAACCATGACAGGCTGGTGAAGTCATGCGTTAGCAGCAACTCACATGCGCGTCCTCGGTGGCTTTGAATTCCGCCTGTGCACGCGTATGCATGCACAACTCACATGCACGGGCGCTTTTAAGGAATGATGTTGGGTTCTGTGTTTCTTTTCTTTTTTTCCTCTAATGTATCCTTGTGTGATCTCAGATCTCTCCAAAAATACAGAGAGATTGTCAGAGAGAGAGCGGAGAGAGTGGTAGATATATATACAGTATATATATATATATATATAGAGAGAGAGAAGAGGAGAGAGAGAGGGAGAGTGAGAGAGCGAGAGAGAGAGAGAGCGAGCGAGCCGAGAGAGAGAGACAGACATACAGACAGACAGACAGAGAGAGAGTGGAGGAGTTTCTAGGTCTGGCATATCTTTCAGAGTTGGGGGAGGGGTGGGTAGTGTGTAGACTAATGCCTACAATCCCTGACACACACACACACACACACACACACACACACACACACACACAGTCACACACGCACACAGACAGAGACCAGACCAGACAGACAGACAGACAACAACTGCAACACAACACACCACAACAGAACAACACACACACACACACTCACCCACACACATACACACAGATATAATACACATACACTCTGTGGTGACACAGGATATCCTGCTTTAAAAACCAGCCCAACTCTCGACAGCGAATTCAAGATTCAAAGAATTCAAGAATGCTTTATTGCTATATGTTAATGGACAATGGAATGCTTACTCCCCATTCTCTCCTGCAGTATTCTTCTAAACATCTAAACACAACAATTCTAAAACAATTCTAAACAATTAGTGAAGATAAGCACAGTAAAAATAAAAAAATTACAAGTAAGAGTGGCAATACTTTGAGGGGTGATGCAAAATGTAGTGTCCGCATGCAGTACAGTAATATTTTTATAATAGCATAAAGAAATAGTAAATAGTAGCAGCAACATGTAATGATAAAGTATAGTAAGTGATGAGTGCAGTACAGTACAGTGAGAGTGCCTGCATGCTGTGTAGCCGAGTTCCTAGTGTAATTGTAAGTCAACTCCCTGTAAGTCTAATGTAATTGTAAGTCCAATAATAGTCCAATAATGCAATAGTACAATAGTCCAAAAAGTTCAATAATTGAGCGATAAACAGTTCTGTAGGCACACTGCCTGTGTGTGGAAACTGTTCTTGAACCTGCTTGTCCTGGTTCGAATGCTACAGAACTGGCGACCAGACCGCAAGGGGGAGAACAGTTGGTGCCCAGGGTGATTATGGTCCTGTATGATGGAGCTGGCCTCATGCTGGTCCGAAAGATCTCCTCGATGGATGGAAGTGCACACCCAATGATCTTTTCGGCCGTCCTAACGACCCCTCTTGGATGGCTTTCCTGTCCTGTGCAGGTGTGTATTGGCAATACCCACCATTGGACACCTCCTGACAGAACCGGCTCTTTTATGGTGGCCCACGTTAAAGGTTCACAAGCCATCGTGTGCTTATGCTGCATTTCTTGAGGCACCGTAGGGGGTAGAGGTGCTGGTGTCCTTCCTTGACCATGAACCGCGCATTGTGGCTCCACGCTAGGTAGAGCTGTAGTCCCTGGAAACTGATGCAACTGATGGGGTAGTGGGTCCTTCGGTGGTTCCTGAAGTCCACGATGAGCTCCTTGGTCTTGGTGACATTCAGTGCAAGGCTGCTGTCCTTGCACCATCGCATCAGCTGGGCTACCTCATCTCTGTACTCCGTTTCATCGTCGTTGCTTATCTGGCCAATAACTGTGGTGTCGTCGGTGAACTTGACCATCCAGTTGCTGCTGTGCATGGCTGAACAGTCATGTGTGAAAGTAGAGCTGTGGGCTGAGGCACCAGCCTTGTGGTGGATGAGGTGTTGCTACCAATTGTCACCACTTGAGGCCTGCCTGTCAGGGAGTCCATAATCCAATTGCAGATGGATTCAAGATTCAAAATTTAAAAAGTTTAATTGTCACATACACATACAGGATATGCAGTGAAATGAAAGTGACGATGCCCAGCGGAATATGCAACAGAACAATACAAATATTACAAATATCATAACTGAAGGGAAAGAATCTGAATATCCAGGGTGCCCAGGCCTTGGTCCCTCGGTTTCGGGACCAGTTTGGAGGGAACGATGGTGTTGAACGCAGAGCTGAAGTCAATAAACATCAATCAAACATATTTTCAATGGCAAAATGAATGTGTCACGTCGTGTACGCAGAAAGGCATCGTAGGAAATGTTTTGCCGACTTTATCTGCAGTGACTCACACAGAGTAAGTGAATAGGTTTCAACCAGGTTGACAACAGCACGTACTGAACATGCAGGCATTACCTAGACAGGGCTAGGGTGCTGCATGCTGGATTGGGGGAATTGCTACGGGACACCAAAAGCTTTCTGCCAATTCAGGAACCTCTGGCTTGTTCCCAATTTTTTGTTTTTACTCATACAAATGATAACCATAACAACAACAATAATAATAATAATAATAATAATGATGATGATTATGATGATGATGATGATGATGATGATGATAATAATAATAACAAAACAATGAATTGTATTGTTGTTATTATTGTTATTATTATTATAGTTATTATTATTAGAAATAAATCATGTTATACATGCTATTTTCTTTTGATATAGTGACATTTGAAACACATTAATAAAAAGTAAACATATGTGTCATCATACAGTAACAGATTGCAGAATCTATCAAATTTCCAGCTAGATAGATTTGACATACTTTAATAAGGAATAGAATGTCCCCATTAGTTAGAGAATAGAGAGTAGAGGGAATAGGCTCCACATATTGAGTCAATGAATGGATGCATCGTAGTAAACAGAGCACACGTAGTTCGGCTGATGTTTAATCACTTCTAAATTCATCCGCTACCCAATTTGTAAGCATGGTAACATTAAAGAGCGCAGCTGTCAATGTGTATTGTCATTAGCTAGCAACCGCTGCAAGCAGAGCTGAGTTATCAACTTGATAAACTCCAAACCAGGAAGGAAAACACACCAATTGTTGAAGAATGGGACACAGCACAGCAGAGTTACGGCGATGGAGCCATAACCTTCGTTGACGTCATCCCCGTTGTGATTTATACCATTACTAACATGCTTGATTGTAAAAGGGATGAGAATTATTCATTGTCATGACAACGTTTAACTCTTGCCTCATAACCTTTCAATTTTAAGTGCAGAACTTTCACAAAAATCAGCAAATTGTCTTCATTTATATTCTTGGCTAATGACCATAATAACACAATCATAATCATAATCACACAAAATGGACACGCAGGATCCAATAGACTTATTATATTCTATTCTGCATAACCACAGCCACAGGCATTACAGATTGTACATTCAAGTGAACCAAATGTAAAGCAGTTGTCGTAGATTGACCTGCTGTAATGTCACTGAACTTACTTACTACCTAAATAAAGTATATTGAGTTCAATAAAAGATCAAATAACATGAAGCGACATACATACGGTGCAACACACATACAAAAATAACACTCAACACTCACGGCCTTCATGTCATTTTTTATGCAAACAATGAATTATAAATGTATTTGTAAAAAGTCAGAGAATGTTATACTTGAATGCCCATTCTTCTTGGATTGTGAAAATGTGATTATATACAGTATGTATCACCGCTCAGTTTTTTTCATGGTGGTTTTTTTATTTGGTAAGCTTGAGAAAAAACACTTGACATGCATAAATGAGTGACAAGCAGATTACATCGGCAATGATGTACTACCCATATACTACCCATTAATCAGAATCTGATTCTGATTCTGGGAAGAACAAAGAACGAAAAAAAGAAAGAATGAAAGTACAAGGACCCAGAATCACCGGCTCACCTGCCCTGTGTGTTTTGTAAATATAGTACCTTTACCTTTACCTTTACGTTAAATATATTATCTTTAGGTTGCAGCTTTGATGCTCCAGCCTTTAGCGGGACTCTATGGGCTGTAGGAGAGAAGGAAGGGAGGTGAGAGTTCAATGGGACGGAGAGACGGGGTGGAGGAGGAAGATGAGGAAACGGGGGGGGGGGGGGGGGGGGGAGAACACTGGACCCGCTGCGCGGACACAGGCCTCAAACAATGAAGGAGCTGTGAAACTCATGTGGGATTCCCCTAGATTCCCCTGAAGAGCAACGCTCTTTAGCACCACAACACACACACACACAGACACAGACACACACACACACTTGCACGCACACACACAGACACACATGCACACACACACACACACACACACACGCACACAGGCACATACACACGCATAGGAACACACACACACACATAAAATACACATGCACACACACATACAAACACACACACACGCACATAAAATACACATGCACACATACAAACACACACACACGCACACAGACACACAAACACACAGACACACAAACACACATGCACACACACACACACACACCTACACACATGCGAGTAAGCAAGCGTGCGTGCAGGCTTTATGCATACATTAGTGGACACAAACAAACACAGCGTGCATTTAGATGGCTACAAAAGAACTGTCAGCCGGTCTCCACACATGTACACACGTTGATGTATAATACATACGTCTCTACGTGGATCAGTGTGTAGAACACACAGAGCCTCTTGCTGTTGGGAGAACAGGCTCACCCTTATTCTGTCTTATTGCAATTCTACAAAAGGGAAAATGCACTTACAAACATAATACATGCAGTCCAAATAGTAGTGGACATTACTCTACTCCGAGGCCTATATGTAAAGATAAGATAAGATAAGATAGAATTTTATTAATCCCAAGGGAAAACGTTGTATTGTACTGTGAGAAAGGTTTTCCTTCCCCCAGTCACCTTTTCTATTGATAACGTGATGTACAGTACACAGTACAGTCAAAGTAACATTTATGCGTTGCACTTTGAGCTGTCCGAGGAGACTCTGAAGGTCCTGGTAATGGTGGCCACAGAGAACCTGCTCACATCAGGTTGGACTCCGTCTCCTACTTCCCAAGATGGCGGTCTGTCATGTCGCTCGAGTTTCTTCTGAAACGATGACGTTCTTGGTCTAGCTGGTCCGACCCTTCCTCATCCACCACCTCATGTGCTCTTCCTCCTCTGCCTCTCAGATTGTTTCCATCCATTGTTCATTGATATCAATATTCAACGCACCTGTGTGCACTCTGAACCGCCTTATGTTCTGCACCATTGTGATCACAGCATTAGAAACAAGTGTGAACCCTTTTGAGTTGTGTGTGTCAACGACGACCACTCTGTGAAGGGTAGTTGTAGTTTAGCTTTTGCTGCCTGTGTTTACCATTTTGCAACACAAGTACATTTGTTTGGGAAATGTGTTTTCGTTTTCGAGAATGTGCTAAAATGTTTGCAAAAGATTAGATGAGATTTGCAAATGGTGTCTCACTATGTAAACTTGCTTAAGGTTTTGCCAAAAGATTGATTTTACAAATGGGTTTAGACCACTGAGCATTTGGTTCAGCGAATGGAGTTTGGTGTTTTTGCAATTGTGAAAAACTGTAATACGTTGACCTCTGTGTATTATCGTCTGTAAATCATTAAAAGCATTGATTGAAAAATATGACTTTGCAACTTTTAATGAGAAATATATCACAATACAGCTTCAATAAATAAAGGAACGTGTATTCAATCTTGCCATACACATAGGTTGTGTGTAACTGTGTGTGACCAGGTGTGAAAGGGGACGCCCAACTCAATAGATTGTGTCCCGCTGTGCGTCGTAGCGGAGCCCAGGGATTGGTTGGTTGTTGTGCCCATGGTTACCACTGGTTACCACTGGTTACCGCTGTGACCCGGTCAGATGCCTGGCCTCTTTTGTCCGTGCCATTGATTTATATTTAGAGTGCAGAGCTTTATGTATGTGGGGACTGTACATGGCATGTGCATTATTCACTGTGACTCCGTGCCCTCTGCATATGTTATGCAAGTGCTCTCATCTATATGCTATATATATAATATATATATATATATATATATATATATTATATACTGTATACACAGTATACAGATGTCAACACATGGTGTGTGTGTGTGTATGTGTTTGCCCTTTGCGTGAGAAGAGTAAGATATCATGTTGAAAGAGGTAATTCAACATGATAGGTATGAGGTCACACACACACACACACACACACACACACACACACACACACACACACACACACACACACACACACACACACACACACACACACACACACACACACACACACACACACACACAGCAGCAGCAGCACGGTTGGAGGAATGTCTTGTCCCCTGAAACCAGGGATAGGCAGGTCTGTCAGTGGGAGAGCCGACCCACCAGGGCAGCCAATACTTGAGGTGGAGCCCTCCTGGCTGTGTACCAGACCAGCAACAGGCCGATACCAGCAACACTGTTCAACTCGGTTTTCAACGTTCGAAAAACATTGGCCATTTGCACATAGTATTTACATTGAATTGGATGTATTGATTATTATCATTATTGATTATACTTATTGATTACATGTATTTTATAGCAGTAGAGTGGCAACATTGTTGCAACGTTATGAGATTGATCTTTGTGACTTTGTGATGAAGAAAGAAAGAAAGGAAGAAAGAGAGAGGGAAAGGGTGTGTGTGTGTGTGTGTGTGTGTGTGTGTGTGTGCGTGTGTGTTGACCCCACTCTGAGATCTCTATCTCCCGTTTCATTCCTGCCGTTACCCGTCTGCCCGCTGCAGTTCCCGTGGCCAATCAGACGGCATTTTGCTGACTGACACCTTCCGAGGCAGCTGAGGCGAGACGTGCAGACGGACCATCAACTTGTTTTGTCACACAGCTCTATGGTACCAGACCAGCACTCCACGGTGCCCTCACCGCTAACTCCCTCTCTCCCTCTCTCCTCTGGACACACATATACTTCCCAACCGGGCCTCTCATTGCCAATTAAGGGGTAATTAAGAGCTTGTTTTAAGCAGAGGAAAACAAATGTCAGGCAGACTGGCTTGGGGAGAGGACAGTGGAGACCAGGACGGTCCATTGGGCCAGTCTCAGAGTAAGCAGCCTCTGGCCACCCAGTTTTGACAATTGACTTTATTTTGGACTTTATTGGGAGCGGGTAATCATGGCCTTGTTTGTGGACGAGAAGAAGAGGAAGATTTTAGTTGCATTTTGTTCCCCTTCCCTTTCCCCACATCCGTTTAGAATAAATACCTGTTACGCCGCAACCCTGGTTTCTGTCTACTTGGTTCTGATTGGTCCACCCGCTGTCTTGCTAGGCTGGACTGCCACACACACACACACACACACACTCTGCAGAGCCCTCCTACCCTGAGTGGGTCGGTGATGGCTTCCTGTTAGGATGCTCTCTTCTCTCCAGAGGAGGAGCACTGAAGGATCCTCCGAGAGACTCTCAATGTCTCAGTTGGATGTCATGGATCGGTCGTCAAGCAGGCTCGAGAAGCGTTCTTCTCAGGGCACGAGGGCAACAGTGGATTTCTTGAAGCAGGTGGGAGGGGCACCTGCCCTGCACGGACTGAGCCAGGGAGAGGTTCAACATTGTGGTGAACGAACATGGGGGGCAAGCCGATGAGCTGATTAGCATGGATCTGTGGTACTTCCCGGATACGGCAGCTGAACCTGCAGCTTTCGCTGGTATTCACACCCCTCCTTACGTCATCCTCACCCTCAGCGGTGGAGCTCACTCCAGCTGCGCTAACGTTATTTTTAACTGGTGAGCAAGCGACGTTGTTGTTGCTACTAGCCACAAACCGTGCATCAAATGGGTTCCGGACGTCAGTTATATGAATGTGTCGGCACTCACAGTTCCTCTGTTCCACCCACGCACACACACACACACACTCAGAAAGAGCGCTAGCATCCTAGCCGTGTGCTAGGACTGAATGTGGCAATAGCTCCTGCCACACGCCACCTGAAATGGCTTTTCAGGGGCTCCTCCAACGCAGTACACAGGAAGTTGTTGATGATAAACTGTTTGTAGAGTGCTAGCACTCTTTTGGAATGTGTGTGATGAGGGCTGGTTTAACCTGTGGGCATTTATTAGCCAATGCACCGCAGGCGTGCAGCCTCACCCAACCCCACAGTCAAATCCACCTGACTTAGGTCAGGTGAGGCTGCTTAAACCAGCCACCAACTACACACACTCCACAGCTGTATATAAATTGTATACTGTGTATATGTAATGTATGTACAGTCCTGTACATATCTGCCACTTAGTTGCTGGGATTTGCCTGTCGTTGACCCGTTACTGACTAGTGCAATGGGATATCCTCCAGCAGGGCAGAAACACATAAGCACATGAACACACACACACACACACACACACACACACCAATAAAGCTATCTGCCAATAAACTATTTGGAGGTACAGAGACAGAGTGCGGTCGCAGATGGCGCAGTGCGGCACCAGACGCCTATGGCAGGGACTATGGACTATCACAGACTACCGTGGCAGAACCCCCTCAACTGTGAATGCCAATGCATCCCTAGCGGACGATCTGAACTCATTCTATGCTGGGTTCGAGGCTAGCAACAACACTGCTAGTGGGACCGTAGCTGGAGTGAGTTCCATTGCTAGGGACGAGCACACTCTCTCTGTGACCGAGCACAACGTGAGGAGGGCTCTGATGAAGGTGAACACGAGGAAAGCTGTAAGTCCAAATGGCATTTATATCTGGACGAGTACTGAAGACCTGTGCTAACCAGATAGCTCCAACAATATTAAACCTCTCCCTGGCTGAGTCCGTGGTCCCAGCCTGCTTCAAGTGGGCCACTATTGTCCCTGCGCCCAAGCCTCTCCAGCATGCCTTAATGACTACTGACCAGTGGCCCTCACCTCGGTGGTCATGAAATATTTTGAGAGACTGATCAAGGACTACATCTGCACTGTCTTGCCTCCCTCCATGGACCTGCTGCAGTTTGCCTACCGGCCAAACAGATCCACAGACGATGCTGTCTCCCAGGTACTGCACAGCTCCCTCTCTCATCTTGACAGTCAGAAGGGGGGCTATGTGAGAATGCTATTTATTGACTGCAGTTCAGCTTTCAACACCAAAGTCCCCACCAGACTGGCTGGCAAGCTGATTGAGCTGGGTCTGAACACCCACGCCTGGATCCTGGACTTCCTAACTGCCAGGCCCCAGGTCGTCAGGGTGGGCAGACACACCTGTGTGTGTATCTCATAACTATGACTTGGTACTGACATGATACTATGTCATAATTATGAGATCAATACATCCACTAATTGTGTTTCCAAATGACTTAAGATAATTGTAGCCATCAATGTGCAAAACGTAGTTTCGACCACGGCTATGGTAAACTCACCTCCGCAGTCGATTTCTTGACCTTGTACATGATATTGACAATATCATGTACAATATTACTTTTCAACATCATGTGCAATATTCTCAATTCAGACGCAAGGATTTAATCATTTGTAAAACCACATTTGAAATATTCCTCAATGTGTTCACAATCCATGATTGATCCATGCATTGAATGAATCTCATAATTATGACTTAATAATAATAATGATTGATAATTATGAGATAGTAAGTCGTAATAATGAGTTTCCGGTTTCACCTGGCAACACTAAACCACGGCCCCTTCATATCATTAAACAGGTAACCGTTACATCCCTATGTTTCCACCCTGGTAGAGTGAGTCTTTTAACATAGTTTCACTGCACCCCCACCCCCCACCCCACCACCACAGGGAGGGTCTGTTCTTACTAAAAGATGCAAATGCTTACATTAGTGGGGCTATGAAACCATTTGGGGGACAGGGAGAAGAGGTGTGTAAATGGTGATGAAAGGGTTGGTGCCCCTGCTTATCTGCCAACGCAGTTTCAGCTCACACCAAAAAACAAGTTAAAGAAGAAATGATACCACGTAGAAGGATGAAAGCAAATTAGAAAAAGGATGAAACAAAGCAAAATAGGGATTTTTCCATCACAGTAGTAGACCAATAATTGGTGCTTCACACATTGGTGTGGAAAGGGTAGTGAGTGAAGGATAAATTGATTTGAGTTTTAATTGCTCTCCTTTGTCTCCAGAACAAAGGAGCATGTAGTCCCAATCACCATTTTGAATGGCTGAGGCCCTACACATACATCGGAACATGCTATGCCATGTGACAAGCCCATGCATATTGACTGCATGTATGTGACATACGAGGAACACCGTGTTCTGCCGTGTCTCGTACCCTTCTACTCTCTCAGAGCCTCTCTCCCCCTCTCCCAGGTCACACACACACACACACACACACACACACAGTGTGTGGGGTGGGGCAGTGGGGTGGGGCAGTGGAATGGGTGGGTGGGGGGGCGGAGGTTGTGGTGCCCGCATGCAGCCTGTCACTCACGGCAACGCTAAAATGAAGAACACAAGTTCCACCACACAAGGTTGTCACCTCTGTGTGGTTGTGTGTGTGTGTGTGTGTGTGTGTGTGTGTGTGTGTGTGTGTGTGTGTGTGTGTGTGTGTGTGTGTGTGTGTGTGTGTGTGTGTGTGTGTGTGTGTGTGTGTGTGTGTGTGTGTGTGTGTGTGTGTGTGTGTGTGTGTGTGTGTGTGTGTGTGTGTGTGTGTGGCCCCTATTGGACCACCAGGTGTGAGTGGGATTAGCCATGACAAGCCATTTCAAAATTGTCATGTGAAATAGTGACATCACACGAGTGTGAGTGTCCACCCAGATGAACTGTATGATGGATACTAGCCTACCCAGTGGACTGTACCAAGTGATAAGCCTATCTATCGGCTTGTAATGCCCAATCACATGCACACCTGGTGGTAAAATAGGAGCCCTTTAAGCAGCCTCACCTGGCCCGAGTGCTGAGGCTGACTAGACTCTGCCACACTGGTGCCCAACGTGGGGCAGTTTCTCCCTGTCACAAGCCACCTGCCAAGTGGCTTTGCTGGGTTCCACCAGCGATCAGGACACAGGTAGACGCTGTAAAGCCGGGCATGCACTGTACGATTTTTGAAGTAGTGCGTGGGTTGTGTGTTTCATTCCGACTCCTACTGTACGATGAATCGCCTGCGATGTAAAGCCAAAATTCACAATGTATGTGCTCACACTGTACGGTCCGATCGTCAAGCCACGACCTGAGTGCTCACACTGCACAAGAATAAAACGGCCCACCAGACCCTGTCCCCATTCTGCCTATTGACAATTGTCCATAAAAGATTATTTAAAAGCTCCTTGTTTGAGTCTGAAGCAGTTTGTTTGTTTCTAACCCAGCGCATATGGACTCATGACATGCAGTTGTTTCCTGCCAACGTTTCTCTCGTTCATATCGGTGGTGATAGGAGGAGGAGGAAACATCAAAGAGGCACGTATGCTGTCGCCACAGCGCGACCAACCTCCATATTTTCGTTGCGCGACGTCATTACGTCGCGTTGCCATGGCGATTTCACACGCTCTGTCTGCCACTTTGTGCAGGCGCAGTGACAAAAAAGGCGCTGATGGTGGGTAATCGACTCATGGCCAATTTTGGACGGCCGTCGTAGGCCCGCCAATCAGACCGGAACCGATCGCATCGGACCAAATCGGTCCTCACTCCCCGCTCCCCCCTGTACACTGCATGGCAAATGACGCCGGACGAAGTTGAAATTCAGGTCAAAAACAAAAAATCGGGTCAAAAACAGGCTTAAATCCTACAGTGTATGCCTGGTTTAACAAACAAAAGTTGAGCGCAGGTATTACCTGCTGGCATGTTAGAGCTCTCTCCCTGAGTGAGTGTGGTTGAGAGTTGAGAGTAAACCAGCCACCAACCACACGCACACACTCCACAAACAAGTAAACATACTGAATATTTGTACTAGCTGTTTTAATTATTATTCTAATATTCTGTTTGCCCAGACACTGGCCCAATATTGACATGTTTGGAGTATGGTTAAACAGACATTTGTTTTATGTCAGTTTCTCTTCAGGTCATACGGTGCCATCAGCAAGTGTATATATATACTGCATATATACTGTATATTTCATCAGTTAAATGTGGGCAGATATGGCATTCATGTAGCAGTAATAGCTTGGACTTGATGTGTGGATATGCGGTGTCCTGTACAGTTCCTGATATCTGTGTTTAAGTAAAAGTACAAAAGAAAATAGGAAATGGCCTATTTTAGAATAATATATGTCAATGTTAATGCATTAATGTTTTCATCACTTGTAAGATGAGATAAGATAAGATAAGATCGAATTCTATTAATCCCGAAGGAAATTCTTGTGCCAGGTTACATAGCAATACAGTACAATAAAACAATATGGAAAACAACGGAATAATAAAAATAAACTAACAGATTTACAAATTACAGTCAAAATATACAAATATGTAGGCAAGATAAGATATTCCGACGGTGAAAACAATTTGGCATAAATGAAGTGTAATATTATTGGGAGGAGATGAGAGGTAGTGTTGTAGTTAATATTTATAGATAACATGATAATAATTATAATAATAATATAGCACATGACAGAGTATTGCACATGATGTTGGACAGTAATATTAATATTGTACGTAATACTGAGGAAAGTGAACATGATGTTGAAAGGTAATATTGCACATTATATTGCTGTGTTCATTGTCTTGTATTTCAACTGTCCGTCCCACAGAGGGGGGAGGAGTTATAGAGTTTGATGGCCACAGGCAGAAAGGACCTCCGGTGGCGTTCTGTGGTGCACTTCGGTAATCTCAGTCTATGGCTGAAAGTGCTCTGGTATGACTCCAGTGTGGCGTGCAGGGGATGGGAGGCGTTGTCCATAATACTGAGTAGTTTACTCAGCATTCTCCTCTCCGAGACCTCCACCAAAGACTCCAATTCCACTCCCAGGACAGAACCCGCTTTCCTGATGAGCTCATTGAGTCTGTTGACGCTGGCCACCACAGAGTGATAGAACATCTGCAGCATGGTTTTGCAGACGTTGAAAGATCTGAGTCTCCGTCGGAAATACAGGCGACTCTGACCTTTCTTATACAGGGTCTCTGTGTTTTTAGTCCAGTCCATTTTATTGTCTATGTGAACATCCAGGTACTTATATTCCTCGACAATGTCCACCTCGGTCCCCCTGATGCTGACCGGTTTCGGGTGAGTCGGTTGCTTCCTGAAATCCACCACCAACTCCTTAGTCTTAGAGATGTTGAGTTGCAGGTGGTTTAGTCCACACCACTCCATGAAACTCTCCACCACACTCCTGTACTTAGACTCCTGCCCCTTTCTGATACAGCCCACAATGGCAGAGTCATCCGAAAACGTATGCAGGTGGCAGGACTGTGAGCTGTATCTGAAGTCTGAGGTGTAGAGTGTGAACAGGAAGGGAGACAGGACTGTCCCCTGAGGTGCTCCCGTCTTGCTCACTATAGAGTCCGACATGTTGCTCTGCAGCCTCACATGCTGTGGCCGACCTGTGAGGTAGTTAGTAATCCAGGCCACTAGTGGAGCGTCCACCTGCATGTCCAGTAGCGTAGTCCCAAGCAGGGCAGGCTTTAATGGTGTTGAAAGCGCTTGAGAAGTCGAAGAATGTGACTCTCACAACGCTGCCTGCCTCCTCCAGGTGTGAATAAGCCCTGTGCAGCAGATAGATGATGCCGTCTTCCACTCCAATGCAGGGTTGGTAGGTGAACTGCAGAGGGTCCAGTGATGGTTCGCCTAGTGCACGGATGTGCTTCAGGACTAGCCTCTCCAGCGACTTCATCACATGTGAGGTCAAGGCCACAGGTCTGTAGTCACTGTAGCCGCTTGCGTGTCTTTTCTTGGGAAGAACCAGGCACGTCCCTGTCCTGTTTTCCACAGGACAGGGACGATCGTCGTGCTCAGGCTCAGGTTGAAGATGTGCCGGAAGACGCCGCACACCTGAGTCGCACACACTTTGAGCACTCTGGTAAATGTGAAGCTAATTTTAATGTATTTATATTTATTGTATGTATATTAATTTACATACTGCTAGCTTGGGAACTCTCCCCTGGAGACCAATAAAGCCTTATTGATATAATAATATCATAATGTATCTATTGATTATATATTGTATTGGTAATTGTAATCTGCAAACAAAGACACTAGTAACTAAAGCTGTCAGATAAATGTAGTGGAGTAAAAAGTACAATATTTGCCTCTGAGATATAGTGGTGTAGAAGTATAAAGTAACAGAAAATAGAAATACTCAAGCAAAGTACACACATCCCACACATACCTCAGATTTGCACTTAGTACAGCACTTTCCACTGCTGGTGTGACTCGTGTGTCATTTACTGTCAGCGCTCTGTCAGCCTAATAAGCATAATAAGAGCCATTACCATATTAACACAGAGAGTACTGTCATGATGCAGCCACCCGGAGCAAGAGGTACATGAGAAACCACTGCGTGTGTGTGTGTGTGTGTGTAGTCAACACCTGCCATGCTAACTAGCACATCATTAAGCATACTTTTTTTGTTCTTTTTACAAAAATGGCAGGTGTGAGGCGGGAACATTTCAAAAGAAAAAGGAACTAAATCATTTTAAATCTCACACTGGATGTCATGTCAAACAAACGGTATCCCCCCTGTTGCATGCCCCCCCCCCCCCCCCCCCCCCTTTGCATGTCCACACATTGCATGTTAAGTGTCCCGGTTAGTGTGTGTGTAAGCCTCGTTGCTTCACATGCCAACGCTAATGCTTTGCATGCAATGTGTGGCTGTGTGCTAAGCTAAACCTCGCGTGTTGATGCCGCGGCCCTGGGCTGTGTGTGTGTTGTCAACCGTACACCTCTTTCTCTGGCTCTCCCACTCTCCCCATACTCGGTATTGTATCGTGTGTGTGTATTGTATAGTGTGTGGGTGTGTGTGTGTGGTGTGTGTGTGTGTGTGTGTGTGTGTGTGTGTGTGTGTGTGTGTGTATGTGTGATAATCAATGTGTGTCATTGAGTTCATATTGCCAATGAAAACACTAATTAGCAGAGAATGAGCATTGAAACATCACATTGGAACATCACGCACGTCACTCCAATGAACAGCCATCCCCCTATCATCCCTCTCTCTATCTCTCTCTCTCTCTCTCTCTCTCTCTCTCTCTTGGCGGATCCATCCTTCGCTCTCTCTCTCTCACTCTGTATCTCTCTCTCTCCCTCCTTACCTCTCTGTCTCTCTATCTCTCTCTCTCTCCCTCTTTCGTTTTCTCTGTAAAGTTTAACCTACTTAGAGCACAGCTGGCTGATGAATAATGAAGGAGAGGCAGCCGCTATCTCTATCTTCATCACCAGGATATCTTCTTTGATCTCTCACTCTCTCCCACCCCCCACCCCCTCTCTCTCCCTCTCTGCATGCCTTTCCTCTCTATATTTCAACACTTTCTCTCCTTGCCTATTGAGCCTTCTTTTCCTCTCTACTACTCCCCTCCCCTCCCTTTCCCTCCCTTCCCCACCCCTCCCTTCCTCTTCTCTTCTCTCCTCTCCCCCCCCGTTCTCTCCTCTCCTCTCCTCTCCCCCCCGTTTTCTCTCTCCTCTCCTCCATCCTCTCATTCCCTCTCTCCTCTCCTCTCCCCTCCTTTTCTCCTCTCCTCCATCATCTCCTGCCTCCTCTCCTCCCCTCGCTCCTCTCTTCTCCTTACTCTCCCATCTCCTCTTCCCTCCTCTCCCATTACTGCATTTAGTGCATTAGAAAACGTGTGCCGTTTTGCACTAAAGGAATATGACGTTTTCCACTAAAGGCCCATATATCCATGTTGCACAACCACTCTCCTCCATTCTCCTCTCTCTCTCTCTCTCTCTCTCTCTCTCTCTTTCTCTATCTCTTGCTCTGGCGCTCTCTCTTTCTTTCTCTCTCTCTCTTTGTGCCATACACAAATGCATTTTTCTGCAACAGAGCTTCACCGATTGTATGTATTTCCATGCTGGCATAGAAAATGTGCTACATTGTGATGATTGTGTGTGTGTGTGTGTGTGTGTGTGTAAAAGACAGAGAAAGAGAGTGCAGGGGAGAGGCATTATGCGTGTTTGTGTGTGTGTGTGTGTGTGCGCACGCATGCGTGTGTGTAAATGATGTCTGTTTTGTGTGTGTGTGCGTGCGCGTGTGTTTGTGTGTAACTTATGTCTGTGGGTGTGTGTGTGAGTGTGTGTGTGTGTGTGTGTAAGAGACACAGAAAGGGAGTGCAGAGGAGAGCCATTCTGTGTGTGTGTGTGTGTGTGTGTGCATGTGTGTGTGTGTGTGTGTGTGTGTGTGCATGTGTGTGTGTGTGTGTGTGTGTGTGTGTGTGTGCGTCCGCTAACTTTTCAGCTGAAGTTAATCATCCCTCCCTCCCTCCCTCCTCCCTCCATCCAATCCATTCTCCTCCGGTGCCTCCTCCCCCATCCCCACCCCCACCCGCACCCCTGCCCTACCACAACACACAACCCCCCAGTGTGTTTCTGTGTCCGCTCAGGTCACCGACCTTCATGTGGAATAGCTATTTATAAAAGCTGACAAGACGACATGAGCCGTGAGCGCCGTCTGATCTGAAGCTGCTTGCCGCTCCGCGCTGACCTTCTGGTGGACGTCCCATTCTTCTGGACACGCACCACGGTAAAGAAACAGCCTCAACGCATTCTGCCCTGATGAGAATGGAGAACCACGATGGTTCCTGCAGCCAAATCCCCCACATGGATCGTGTTGCAGCGATGATACGGATTAGCAGCGTGGCTTACACCAGGCCTCACCTCAGATACACACACACACATACACACACACACCTCACCTCCGATACGAGGACGCTCCAATGGATTGAGTTGTGTTATACATACAAAACAACAATGGTGTCCCTGTGTGTTTGTTTGTGTGTATGTGTGTGTGTGTTTGTTTGTGCGTGAGTGAGTGTGTGTGTGTCCCTGTTTGGGTGTGTGTGTGAGTGTGTGTGCACGCGCACATGCGCGTGTGTCTGTGTGTGTGTGTGTGTGCGCGCGCATGTGTACGTGTGTGTGTCTGTGTGTGTGAATTGGCACGCGTCCATATTGTTAGGGGATTCCCTCACTGAAATAAACTTCTCACCATACTTCAAGAGACAATAGCACCAATACATACACACATACACACACACACACACGTTAGCCTAGCCATCCACACACACACACACACACACACTCATTCACAAAAAAACAGACAATCCATCCTCTCCTCTGTCATGCGTCGGCCGCCTGAGCAGCTTTCCACATGCTATTGGAATGCTGCGGATACAATGGCGCTATGTTCCAGCGCTGTGTTATGCTAGCTCCATTATGGAGCGGGAAAGAGAGACGGAACGGTCAACAGACGGGTCTTGTGTGTGACATCTCAATGCTGCCGCGTATTTATCACCGCAATGCCAACGCGGCACGGGGAAACGGGACTTACCCGCCGTTGTGCAGGAGAGTGGAGCGTCTCTGACCCGAGGGGCCCACGTGGGCGGCCCTCTGGGTCAGATAAACAACGTTTGAACATCGGAAATATTTTTGATATGCCGGTTCCTGAGTAGCGCTGTTTGGCGGTTAGCTGATTTGATGGTGGGAAACAAAAGAAGAAAAAAAAACCTAGCTTAGCTAAACTGCTGACATATGCACAAAATAGTCGGCCAATGGCATATGAGATATTATTCATATTCAAAAATATATATATTAATGAAATAATACATCAATTAATCCATGGACAAGACATATGTGGTTGTATTTAAGGAGGAGTATTTACAGAAAAAAGCTGCCAAAAAAGTATCTTCTTTGCATTGTCAATGGGAAACATAGCTGATGCTAATGGGGTTCCTACTAAACTAAACATGGCTGCCAGTCTTTCGATGGAGGTGTGTAGGTAGTTGCCAATTCCTCGCCCAGGGAAGGAAGCTCTCATGAAGTGGGCTAACTGCCACGCTAGCGCATTGCAACAATTACCATCTACGAATCTGTTTCTCCGTTCGTCGCCTATATCTTATTGCTTGATATATGGCCATTTCTCATCACATCTACTATTAGAGAAGTCTATATGGAAGATGGAAGCTTTTCTTAGAATACTCTTTCTCAAGCACAAGATTTAGCCAGCTGCCTGTGCATTTTGTGTGGATGCCAAACAGCACTCAAAACGCAAAAGCATGGAAAGGTGCACTCACACACACACATACACACAGACACAGACACACACACACACACAAACACACATGCTTGCATGAGCACATCGACACTTGGCTTGGACCATGTGCACATGGTATTAGCTCAAGGTACGCTAGGGTCAGGTCGCCTGCATCCAAAGTTACATGCTGTGTGAAATGAGGCCTTCTGAAGTGACATCACTCAGTTGGATTTGAAGGCGGCAGGAAATGTTTCGAGAAACGCCTCAAGGAAGCTGCATCACTTGAAACCATTTTAAATATATCGTTGAGTAGCTATAAAAATGTGCCCCACCTGAAAGCAGGTATTAGCTGCTTTCGCTCGAGAGCAAAGTGTTAGCACACTGCGCTAACTGAACTGGCCATTCATGTTGTGTTTTTGACAACCTTCGCTTGGCTGGGTTTAATGTTCGTTGTCGTCTTGGAAGTTTTAGCCAAGCAGAAATAATCAACGTCAAAAATCATACATTTTACCGGAGATATTTCTGTCTGTGGAGAATAAATATTCAAATATTTTTGCCTCTTATGTCCACACATCTGTACACAAAAACACTCGTAAAACCATTATAGCTCTCACCAATAATATGCACACACACACACACACACACACACACACACACAGACACACACACACACGCACACACACACACACACACACACACACACACGCAAACACAGACATAAACAAACACATAACAAACACACACACACACACATAAACAAATAAACACACACAAAACACACATGCTTGCATGAGCACATCGACACTTGGCTTGGACCATGTGCACATGGTATTAGCTCAAGGTACGCTAGGGTCAGGTCGCCTGCATCCAAAGTTACATGCTGTGTGAAATGAGGCCTTCTGAAGTGACATCACTCAGTTGGATTTGAAGGCGGCAGGAAATGTTTCGAGAAACGCCTCAAGGAAGCTGCATCACTTGAAACCATTTTAAATATATCGTTGAGTAGCTATAAAAATGTGCCCCACCTGAAAGCAGGTATTAGCTGCTTTCGCTCGAGAGCAAAGTGTTAGCACACTGCGCTAACTGAACTGGCCATTCATGTTGTGTTTTTGACAACCTTCGCTTGGCTGGGTTTAATGTTCGTTGTCGTCTTGGAAGTTTTAGCCAAGCAGAAATAATCAACGTCAAAAATCATACATTTTACCGGAGATATTTCTGTCTGTGGAGAATAAATATTCAAATATATTTTGTATGTTGTATATTGCCTATGGATGAATGTTGTTTGAGAATGTTATCTCGATCATGTAACCATGTCCATGTCATTAGGTCATTTTTCCTCTATTAACTGATATCTCTTTAGATTCTCATCTCCATCATCCCCTCCTCACTCCACGGCTCCGTCCATCTCCAGAGTAATATGTAGTATGTCCAAAATCATAAGTTCACGTAGTGTAAAACAAAACAAAACAGTAACTCGGATTGGGTACTATTTCCAGGGAAATTAGTAGCGACTGCAAATTATGGACACACCAGTCACTTGGATTACCCACAATGCATTTCGTCATATAGGAGGACGGCCATCTTAACCAAAACTTAATTTAGCTAACCAAAACATTTCAAACGTTATTAATATCCTCTCCAGCAAACCCAAATTAACAGCCAACTCAAATAAGAATATAAAGCATGTTTATAACACATCTTTTTATTATTATCATAATTATTGCAATCATAAACATAAGCATATTGCACTGTTTGGCTATATTCCAAGGTGCCATATTAGTAGTAGTATGTCCGGAAACATGCATACTTTTGCCTTGCATACCATCACAATCACGCCAGAGAACGCGACACACTGCAGTGCCCTGCACCGCGCAGGTTCGGATGCAGCCCGTCTCTTCCCTCTACACCTTACCCCCACCACCTCCAACAAGACGCAACAACCTCTTTGTCCCAACCCCTTGCGCCTGGCTCCTCCCATCCCAGCATCTCTCTCCTCCTCCTTCCCTTCCCCCCCTCCCCCCACCCCCCTCCCCCCACCCCCCTCCTTCTCACCCCCCCCCCCCCCTATGGATTTAATGTCCTGTGTCCATTAACAGGCCGACGATGAATGTGACGAGTGGTCTTTCGCCACGGCCCCGCTCATATTTTACACAGCAGCTAATCAATACCAGGAGTGTGTGTGTGTGTGTGTGTGTGTGCATGTGTGTGTGTATGTGTGTGTGTATGTGGCGTGTGTGTGTGTGTGTGTGTGTGGTTGTGTGTGTGTGTGTGTGTGCTGTGTGTGTGTGTGTGTGTGTGTGTGTGTGTGTGTGTGTGTCTGTGTCTGTGTGTATTGTGTGTGTGTGTGTGTTGTGTTGTGTGTTTGTTTATGTGTTTGTTTATGTCTGTGTTTGTGTGTGTGTGTGTGTCTGTGCGTGTGTGTGTGTGTCTGTGTGTGTGTGTGTGTGTGTGTGTGTGTGTGTGTGTGTGCATATTATTGGTGAGAGCTATAATGGTTTTACGAGTGTTTTTGTGTACAGATGTGTGGACATAAGAGGATTAGCTGGTATTTTGAAATAACCCATTAACAGTTCTATCATGAAATGTGAGGCGAAGTTCAGGTTATTACCAGGGCCATGGCTGATGCGCCGGTATAATAAAAACAACAACAATAATAATCATAATCATCATAATAACAATTAATAATAATATACTTATTCGTAGCATTTTTATTATAATTGTATTTACTCTGATTGTGATTGTTATTAGGATTATCATCATTGCTATTATTCGGATTAGAAGTAGTACGACTAGCACTACTAAGTTACTACTAGTAGCCTACTATTCTTTATGAGTATCTGTATGTAGGCCTACTATATGTCAGTATATCGGAGGATTTCCACATTACATGGTGATCTCATCATCCAGTCACTTCTTGTGTGAACGAAAGCAATGACAAATGTAGTCCACCACCAAGATAAGCAACACAGGATTTTCCAAATTGAGAAAAAGGTGGGGTGGTCTCCCTATAGGCGCATATGGCCCCCGCGTTATAAATCTACCGCGGAAAACTAAAGGCAGGACAGGTAGGTGGAGCTCTAGTGCGCAGCTGCTGTCATCCGTCAAAACGCAGAGAGAGAGAGAGAGAGAGAGAGAGAGAGAGAGGAGGAGAGAGAAGAGAGAGAGAGAGAGAGAGAGAGAGAGAGAGCAGCGAGCAGAGAGAGGGGGAGAGAGCAGAGAGAGCGAGAGAGAGAGAGAGAGAGAGCAGGGGAAGCCATTGAGTGCAGAACAGAGGTTACCACAGGACACTGGCGCTGCCCCGCCGTCCCCCTCCTCCCTCCTCCTCAGCAGATAGTCAACAAGGCAGCAGCGGTAGCAGAAGACCCTCCTAAAAAAAAAAAAAAATGCGGCGCGGGGGTCTCGGCGTCTGGAGCCACTGAAACGGTTTGAAAAGTTCAAAGTCCGTGAGCGCGTCTGGCGTGTCGACAGCGGTCCGACTACAATTGGATTTTTTTTACCTTTTATTTGTGTATGTGTATCTTTATCTCGGCGCGCGCGTGTGTGTGTGTGTGTGTGTGTGTCTCCACTTTGTAGCAGGAGGCTCGCGATATGTCCGCTGCGACGACGCGTGGACGTGTTTCACCGCCGAACGTCGCCGGTGACGCGATGACGCGAGGAACACGCGAATAGCGCGGTCGGTCCTGACGGGATTACCGTGCGGGTCTCATATTGTACGCTGCGAGGACTTGGTCGTACTACCCGGTGTATCGCGGCGGTGTCGCTGGGGACGAAAAGAACTGTAGTAGTATTATTATTATTATTATTATTATTATTATTATTATTATTATTATTCGCGGGGGGGGGGGCGTTCCGGTTCGTTTAAAATCGTGTTTTTTCCTGCGCCCGTTTAATCCGCGTCGCGAGCGTCACTACGACACAGTTGAACTAGTTACGTTACGCGCTGTTACCCCCGAGGTCTGCGAGGTCACCGGAACGGCTTATCCGGTCATCTCTCTCCCCCTTCCTCCCTCCCTCTTTCACACGCACACACGCACACACACACACACACACACTGCGCCCTCTCTCTCTCTCTCTCTCTCTCTATCCCGCGAGAGATCGGTTCTGTTATGAAGATGTGAAGTCTTCACCCCCCCTCTCTCTCTCTGTCTCTCTTTCTCGCTCTCTCTCTACTCGTCGCCCAGGACGCTTTGATCTGGTTCCTCTTCTCCAGACAGTAAACGGATCAAAGCGAGGGGAGGGGGGGGGGGGGGACCGGGGGAGGATCTCCGTGCTCTCCGCGTGTCTGCGTTCGGCTCGTCCTCTCTTCTCGGTGATGTACGAAAGTGTGGATGTGGTGGGGCTGAGTCCCAGTCCTAGCCCGAGCCCCGGCGCCTTCTTGAGCATGGACTACTACCACCGACCCCCGGGGCTGGGGGGCTGCTTCGGACCGGAGAAGGGACTGGGCTCCGTGCCGGGAGGAATGCCGCGGCCGTTCGGAAGCTCCCTGCCGCCGGGCAGGCACTGGAGCGGCTCTAGCCACTGTGAGTCCCCACTTGAAATGGTTTTTGTTTTTTTTGGTTTGTCCTTTGTTTTTGTAATCTCTATGTTTGGGAGCAAGATGGCTAAAAAAAAACACAACAACGACTTTTAGACGGAGTGTGAGTGTGAGGACAGGGCCAATCACGAGGCCACCCCGTACCTTAACTGGGGCTCATTGTCTTTGGTTAATGTGTTGCGGAGGAATGTAAGTTAGTTAGTGTGTTGGCTGCCGCTATTGTGTGTGTCCGTGGCGGGGGCTCCTCACTGCGGGGTGGGGGTGGCTGAATGGAGCCCATCCGTGTGCTATCAACACCGCTGATAACAGCTGGGAGATAACAGCTGGGAGAGAGAATACCAATGAGGTCATAAAGCGCTTTGGGGGCCTGTTGACTTTTTAACTTCACTTGCCCTGGATTCAGGAAGGGCCTTTCAAAGTGGCAAACCCCCCAAACTTCATTTATATTGCTGTCAATATAGTGAAGTGTTAATAACAACAGAACATAACAAGGAGACCAGGACGCACTGCCAATGTGTGGCAATATGAAAAAGTACAATTGTAGTGCTATTACTATTACATTAAGGATCCAGCACCCAGTCTTCAAGGTTGTACGTAATCTTGTGTTGAGCGCGTCTTATTCATATTTTTACTAACGTCACAACAGCATGATACGTGAAGAAAATCAAAATCACTGGATTTAGGACAACACGTGTGTGTTGTGTGTGTGTGTGTGTGTGTGTGTGTGTGTTTATGTTTGAAAATGGCTCTGTCCTAGATAGACAGACAACTACAAACACATCCTGCCACTGTCATGAATGAAATAACAATAAGCTGACATTACATGGACATACCATATATATATATGAATGGTGGCCCATTCGACTTGGTGCTGGGGAATTAAGCAATAGCCAAAATATTATGTGAACATCGACGCAAATCTCCCACTGCTTAATATATTCCAACTAATTGATTGTGTGTGTGTGTGTGTGTGTGTGTGTGTGTGAGAGTTCTGTTTCAAATGTCGTGTTGCATGCAGTCACATGAGTTTATGTACATTTTGATAAGGAGACAGCACACTCTGTCTACCTCAGAAGAATGAAAGAAAGAACTTCTTCTAGCTGTCCACTATAGCTCATCTGCCGCGGTGTGGGGCCCGTAAGGAAGTGACACCGGCAGGCCGCATGGATGGAAAAGGCGTCAGAGCCCCACAAATGAAACCTTTTGAGAGCGCCATACATGGTTATTTTTTCTCCCTCCGCCGCTCGACTTTTCTAGCCACACTTTGTACAAGTTGAAAGCCTGCAAATGTCTTCCTTTTTTGGGGTCGGGCCTTTCCACTGTTGCAGAGCACCGTGGTCGGAAGCGGCTGAGGCTATCTGGGGTAAAACTCTGAGGCAAAGCGCCACGCCGCAGGTTAATGCTGAGGGGGTGGTATGGTGGTGACGGCCTCCGGTCTCTGGTCTCCGGTCCCTGCTTACACCAAGTCTGCTCTGCCATGGGTGTATATATGTATATACTGTATCTCAAACATATTCAGATTAATGCCATCCGTCTTCTCCACATGACTTGCAAACGGCTTCCATAGTGCGTTTTGTTCTTTTGTATTGTATCTTAAAAAGTACAACAGCAAATCAACAACTTACCAAATATTAGCGCTCGTGACTAGATCCACTAGCTAAAGTTCGTGGACTCAAGAAGACCTACAAAAGCACTTTTGGCTACACGCTATTCATTTTCTCACCCTGTCAGCCAGAAGACTCTGCGAGTTTCAGCCAGGTATATTACGCAACGCACCCTACGCGGCTGATCCATTGTGCGAGCGAGTGGTCTTCCATAGACGAATGGGAGAACGATGCCAGCCGAATTCATGTGAGCATGCCACGGTTGCGAGAGACATGCATGACCGGGCCAGGGATTCACTCGGCCGTTGACCACCACCACACCATCCACTAAGCAATGGATTTAATCCTCACCTCGCTCTCTCCTGGACTCCTCTGTGCTGGAAAGAGCTCAACACCTCATGTGGGCAGTGTGATTGCTCTCCAGCTGTGATCTGACCAATCAAGAAGTGGTTTTTTTTAATGGCGTAAACCCGGGGTCATGGAGTAGGCCTCTCGAGACACAAGCCAGGAACATGAAACAACGCAGGGTGGTGAGCGGAGGGAGCAATGACTAAAGATGGGAGAGAGAGAGAGGGAGAAAGAGAGAGAGACAGGTAAAGAGAGAGAGACGGGGGTGGGTAGGACATGAGCAGACATTGGGAAATTAAGAGATGGGAGGAAGAGGGGGTTGGATTTATGCTGATGCTGCGGCTGTGGGTGAAAAGAGAGAGAGTGAGCGAGAGAGAGAGAGCGAAAGTTGGAAGAAAAGAAATAAAGGACAGACAGAAAACAGGGGAGTGCTCGTAAAACTAAGGCTGTAAAGATAGGGAGTGTCTCAGGCCTGGGGAGTGTGTGTGTGGTGTGTGTGTGTGTGTGTGCTGGATGAAGACGAAGCAAAGCAGGTTAAAGGTCAAGCTGCAATAAAAAGACGCGCACATGCATTCACTGACTGACTGACGGGGCTGGGAGGGCTAGGTCAATGGGTGACTGTGTGTGTGTGTGTGTGTGTGTGTGTGTGTGTGTGTGTGTGTGTGTGAGAGAGAGAGAGAAGAGAGAGAGAGAGAGAGAGAGAGAGAAAGACTGTGTGTGTGTCTGGGTGTGATCCAGAGCAGTGACTCACTGACAATTGGGAAATGACCTATTTCTCTCTCTCTCTCTCTCTCTCTCTCTCTCTCTCTCTCTCTCTCTCTCGCTCTCTCTCCCTCTCTCTCTCTCTCTCTCTCTCTCTCTCTCTCTCTCTCTCTCTCTCTCTCTCTCTCTCCACTGTCCACTCTGTCAGCTGCCTGGTCATCAGTTCTCTGTACTGAATGACCCTGCTCTCTCTGTCTCTATCTCTCTCTCTCTCTCTCTCTCTCTCTCTCTCTCTCTCTCTCTCTCTCTCTCTCTCTCTCACACACACACCACACACGACCACATCACCTTGTGCTCTTGGCCACACTCCGGGGGTCCATAACTTGGTCACGGGCACCCTGACTGTGTGTGCTGGCGGCATGAGATTATACTAACACTTCTAAATTATATGAGTGTGCTTAAAATGTAAGGCGGGTTCTGCAATCAGAATTTAAAAAGTAACCTAATGAGCCCCTGGAGGGATAGTTTATCAATCAAGTGTATCAACAGGCTTCAATTTTAATATTTATATCTTTTATGTCCTCTATGCGACACATTTAGTGATGGCCGAAGGGCTCAAAATATTGGGTAATTAACAAAAAGCACCCAACTCCTAGTTATAGGAGCTTATACGCTAAGACTGTGGCGTCAGATCATCCAACCTTTCACCTTATGTTAGCCAGGCACGGACGCTTAGCTTAAATGCCTTAGCAACGCGTATGCGCTCAAAACGCTAAGAGGCGTAATTTCCTTTTAAGACACTGCCGTTTCCTCGGTTGAAGATTAGAAGCAAACAATGTAGTGGATCGCGGCCGCGTTTTTTTTCTTTCAAAGACCTCGCCGATTGATGTCTATCTCGGGAAGTATCCAGGGAGCTATCAGCAGCTTATGACCAAGATAGTCTGTGAGCCAGTTTTAAAAGGCTGCGGATTTAGCCCTGGGAGGTAGGCCTAACAGAGCTGTCGTGTCTTTCACAACAACACGGTCCCTGGCACCACAGAGTTCTCTGGCCTTCCCCCCTGTTTGAAGAACCTGACCACCCTTCTAATCTAAAGCAAAGCCTTTTTACACACACACACACACACACACCGTGAAGTACAAGGCTTAGGCCTATTCGTCTTATTCCTCCTATATTACTCCGTAATAAACGTGAGTCACTCTGTAAACTTTCCAGAGTGACTTAGTTAGAATAAACAGTTTACACAGTTTCATGCGATCGGTCTCGTCTCCGGCGAGTCGATTGCACACAATGTTCCAGAAATATTCAATGATTGTCTTCAATCAATGAAGGTGTCCGGCTTGACCTTATCTCATATTTCAATGCATCATATTTGTATATTAAACCCAGGATTAAACTCCACCCCCACCGCGCGGCCCTTCCACGGCGTGGCCTATGAGCGCGGCTAGTGGAAGGGGAAAGCGGGCTTTGGCTTGGGCTTCTCCACCGGGCCTTGTGTTTGTGGGAGGCCGGGCAGCTTGGGTTTATGGGCCCCTCGGGGCCCCTCCATACGCGGCGGCTCCACAGGCAGAGACGCCTCCCGTTGTTGGCGGAGTCATTTATGATGTTAGAGGATCACTGGCTTGATGGAATTCCTCCTCCTTCCGTTGGTCGAGCGCCGTTTTTCGTAATTGCGCAGCGTATGCACTCTCTCTCTCACTCTCTCTCTCTCTCTCTCTCTTCTTCTCTCTCTCTCCTCTCTTGGCTCCTGTCAGCCTCACCTTGTACCACTGGGTCATGCGTTTGGTCAGGTTTAGCTTTGGTAACTTTGTTTAGGCTTCTGCAAAAAAATAAACAATCGCTGGTCCATGTGCTACACCATCGATTTCAGGATGTAGGATTTCGGCAATGTAGTCAAGGTTTAGTATTTCTGTGTTTTGTGTGGTGTGTGTTGGGTGTTGTGTGTGTGTGTGTGTGTGTGTGTGTGTGTGTGTGTGTGGTGTGCATGCATGTGTGTGTGTGTGTTTGCTTCCCCTGTGTGTCAACCAGCCCCCCCCCCTGTTCCTGTGAAGCTCCCAGCCCAGAGCTATTGAATAAGTAAACAGCAGGCAGGTAGGGCCTTCGGTTGTTATAAAAAATTATAAAAACCTGTGTACCTGCTGCCGACTGCAGTCAGCCTGGGACTGTACTGTGACGAAGTAGGAGACATTCCTACTGAATAAGGCAGTGTGGTCCCAGAGCACCGTGGTTTACGGGGCCCGCACGGCGCTCTGCTATCTCACACGTGAGGCGAGACAATATCAAACTGGAATAGCTGAGAGAGAGAGAGAGCGGCTGAGGGAGAGAGAGAGAGAGAGCGGCTGAGGGAGAGAGAGAGACTG
This sequence comes from Coryphaenoides rupestris, assembly GCA_002895965.2. Taxonomy (NCBI): domain Eukaryota; kingdom Metazoa; phylum Chordata; class Actinopteri; order Gadiformes; family Macrouridae; genus Coryphaenoides; species Coryphaenoides rupestris. The sequence goes on along the minus strand of PIJE02001272.1, from coordinate 20,885 downwards.
AGGGAGAGAGAGAGAGAGGCTGAGAGAGAGAGAGAGAGATTAACTTCAAAAAGCAAGCCTGTGATAACAGTGAGTGGGAAAGCCGAGCGGAAACAAGAGAAGGGGGGTGTCTGTGTGTGTGTGTGTGTGTGTGCGTGCGTGCGCGTGTGTATATGTGTGTGTGTGCACGTGTGTGTGTGCACGTGTGTGTGTGAGAGACAGAGAAGTGTAAAGGAGGTCAGACGGTGCTTCGGGGAACTGTTGGCTTGTGTGTCAGTGAGAGCAGACCAAAGACAAATAGAGAGAGAGCGAGAGAGAGAGAGAGTGGGGGGGGGATTGGGAGAGAAGATGGGTGTGACTCAGGATGTAAAATCAGGAGGATGTCGAAAGATAGATAAAGAATGAGTGTGTGTGTGTGTGTGTGTGTGTGTGTGTGTGTGTGTGTGTGTGCGCGCACCCGCACAAATAGATGAGTTGGGGAGGCCAGGCACCCTGTTCCACTCTCTGTCTCTATCTCTCAGTCCAAATATCTCCCACACTCTCTCTCCCTCTCGCCGCTCTCTCTGCCTCTTTCTCTCTTTACCTCTCTCGCTCTCTCTGCTTCTCTTCCTTCGCCTTACTTTCCTTCTCTCCCTCCCTCTCTCTCTCTCACACACACACACACTTTCCGTGTGTAAACAGAGCTGTCCAGTGCAGGGGAGTTTGGGTCTGGAATGTCTGGTATGGCTACAGGAGTGGGGGGTGGGTAGTGTGTGTGTGTGTGTGTGTGTGTGTGTGTGTGTGTGTGTGTGTGTGTGTGTGTGTGCGTGTGCGTGTGTGTGAGGGGGAGAGAGATATGTTAAAGGAGATGGGAGGGAGAGGGCGAGCACAAGGAGGCATGTGATAGTCACGATACCTAAGTCTCACCTAAACCATACAATAACATAGCAGTTATGAGCGTCTATAGGTTACTACTATGCAGTACTATTGTACTACGCTACTCAAATGGGGGTACGCGTACCTCTTGGGGTACTTTGAAGGATTGACGGGGGTACTTGTCCTTTCTGTTTTGATATTGGTTATGAAGCATAACCCATAATGTCCACCTTAATACAACTAAGTAAATCTGAATGGGTCCTTAACAAATGTATGTAGATCTGAAGACTCCCTTGTGAGATTTACCTCACATATGTATACATTAATCTATACATGATGCCGTGCATCTGGACTCAACTGTCTCAATTATCCCAGGCCTGTGTGCCAGCGTAGACTTGAAATGCACCATGGGTATAGTAGTCCTTGTGCGCTTTGGTGCGATGGTCTTGTACCCATTACTTTTCTCTTGTTTGGACACACTATGTTTGGACACAGCACAGTACTACCTTTAGTAGTGCTTGTTGTTGTTGGTCTAGTGGATATCTTGATACTTTGATAACGTACACACACACTGACATAGTCCAGCCAACCAGTGTATGGAAGGTTAGCCTAGCTTTGCTAGCATACTCATAAATGTTTATGGTGTTTACTGCATTACAATATGGAAAATAATACACAGACGTGATGGCGGCAGCATGACAAAGCGTGGGATAATGAAAAGAGAACGCCCTCACGACAAACAGCCTAAAGGACTCCTATCCCACACTTACGTCAAAGTAAACAAAGTAATGGAAGTAAACATGCTGTGGAAAGTTCTCCATTAACAGCGGACCCTATCACCATTGTACTCCCGTAAATGTATTTAAAGTATGTATGTTTTCATTTATCGTCATTTCTAACCGCTCACACCTAAATAATAGCTCCTGAATCTTAGCACCTTATAAGTACCTACATCAATCTTAAAAAACATAAAAGTGCTTCCTCGTCATATTCTGATGTGAAGGAACATTCTGTCCTTCATGCCTCAATCTGTTGACCTTGGCTCACGTATTCATGCAACATTTTTGTGCATGAAGAGATGCGGCAGGCTCCGTACACTTGTCCCAGCCCATCAGTCTACCAGCATTCCTATAAACCCGAGCCGTGAATCATTTCTTCAAGATAAAAAGTCCTTTTTTTTTTACAACCACTCTCTTTTGTCCCTACCCCA